>JAULAV010008717.1:0-123545 GCA_030789695.1 Scilla litardierei
GCATTGTAACACTCCTTTTATAAACAATAAATTTATCAGAATAGGTAAATACCCATCAAACGTTAGCCGCAAGCAGCAAGGATCGCTATCGACGTGCTCATCCTAAACGTTAGATCCTCTGTCCAACGAACACGAAATCCAACGATTGGCATTTTATCCCGTTGGATAAACCAAAAATTTCATACCGCCCACATCGTTATATAAGCTCATGTCCCATTCAACCGCTTCCATCACTTATAAATTTACCAATTACCTCTCGTTTCTTAATCGCCCAGAGCCAAACCCTAAAAAGCCTCGCAAGCAGCTGGCGACGAAGGCCGCTCGCAAGGCCGCTTGCAATCCCAATAATAGTATAACCCAAGCCCTAAAAAATTCTCAAGAGAAAGACAATGGCATTCGTCTGCTCAAAGGCCCTCCTCCTCAGATCCCTCATGGCACTCATCGCAGTAAACTCCCTTGCCACCACCGCCACCGCTGCCGAGGCTCCCGCTCCCAGTCCCACCTCTACCATCGTCGTCGGCACATCTACTCCCGTCGGCGTCGCTTTGATATGCTCATCCATCATCGTCTTGATCGGATCTCTCCGCCACTGAAGCGATTGCTTATTTTTCATATTCAGTTCTTATGTTTCTTGGCTGCTGCTTGTCCGTTTGTTGTTGACATTTGTTCTTTCATTTCATTTTTGAGGTCATTGTTTGTCTTCGTCGATCTGTGATGTAACATTGGCTACTTGTTGTTTATACTATTATTGGGATTGGTATTCTTCTTTGTATGTTAATTAGGTTCAATTTTTTTGTTGGATTTTATTTTCGGTGTCAATGATCATATTGTTGATTTATTTTTGGTCTGGTGACTTTTAAAACTCCAAATCAAGTAAAATTGGCCAAATTAAATTATAGTTGCATTGGGATCTTTCAAATCTTTTGAAATTAAGCCTCGGACAAACCAAGTCAATAATTAGATTTTTACAAACTCTGCATTGGTTAATTCTTTTTATAAATTCTCTTTATAACTTCTAACCCTAATTCTTGGGCATTTTCCAACGTTTCAAGAAAACGCCGGGAATGTCTTGGGCATTTCCCAACGTTCCAAGAAAATGCAGGGGAATGTCTTGGGCATTTCCCAACGTTTCAAGCAAACGTCGGGGAATGCCTTGGGCATTTCCCAACGTTTCAAGCAAACGATGGGAAATGTTTTGGCATTTCCAAACGTTTCAAGAAAACGCTGGCAAAAGTGGGCATTTCCCAACGTTTCACCAAAACGTTGGGAAAACTTTTAGCAACGCCCATTTTTCCCAACGTCTTTGCAGCGTTTCATAAAATGTCGGGAAAACATTTGCCAGCGCTTCAAAAACGTTGGGAAATGTTTAAAAAAATGCTGGCAATAATCCTTTTTTAGTAGTGATCTTTTAATAAAAATATCGGCATTAAAACGCAGAAAAAAGCCTCATGGTCAGAAAAATCCGAAAAAATTTCCGTTGAAACCAGGAGATCACCATCTTCAATTGAAAAATAAGGAAAGACAAATTTAGGATAGAAAAATCATTTCATTTAATAAAAATATCTATATCTTACAGAAAATGTAGAAACTAGTCCCGATCTCTGGAATATCGGTAAAAATGTTCGTTGGAACCGGGATATTGCCATCTTCAAGTGAAAAATAAGAGAAGACGAAATTAGCCTACAAAAATCGTTTAACGTAATAAAAAGATCCAAATCTTCGAGGAAATGTAGAAAATAGTCCCGAACAAAAAAAATCCACAAAAATGTCTGTTACAACCGGGAGATTGCTATCATCAACTGGAAAAATAAGAGAAAACAAAATTAAGCCAAAATATCATATCAATTAATAAAAGGATCCATGTCTTCAAAAGTGTGGAAAATTGACCGGAACTCAGAAAAATCTGCAAAAATTTCCATTGGAACCGGGTTCAGAAAATGATATATAAAAAGATTTATATCTTTCATAAAATGTAGAAATAGCACCAAGTCCAGAAAATGATATATAAAAATCTTTTCAGTTGAAGATGGCGATATCCTGGTTTCAATGTACATTTTTATAAATGAAGATGGTTATTTCACGATTCCAAATTTTGTCTATACTTATATTTCAGTTGAAGATGGCGATTTTCCAGTTCCAACAAACATTTTTGGCCTAATTTTGTCTTCTCCGATATCATTTAATAAAACGAGCCATAACTTCCAAAAATGTGGAAAATAGCCCGGAGCTCAGAAATATCCGCAAAAATGTCTGTTGGAATAGGGAGATCACCAACTTCAACTGGAAAATAAGAGAGGACAAAATTAGGCCAAAAAAATCATATCATTTAATAAAACGATCCATATCTTTCAGAAAATGAGGAAAATATCCCGAAGCTCAGAAAAATAGGTAAAATGCCTTTTGGGACCAAGAGAATGCCATCTTCAATTAAAATATAAGAGAATACAAAATTAGGCCAAAAATCATATCGTTCAATATGAAGATCGTCATCTTCAACTGGAAAATAAGAGAATACAAACTTTGGTTATAAAAATCATATCATTTAATAAAAAGATCCTTATCTTCCGTAAAATGTAGAAAATACACCGGAGCTCAGAAAAATCTGCAAAAAAGAAGACTTAGAAAGAACAAAGAAGTATGGATCCGAAAAAGTATGCTTAGGCAGTTCCTTCGCGGAACACAACAGAATAAATAGGAATTTGTTTCATTTCAAATACTTCTTCTTATCGAAGAGAAAACTAACATAAGACAAACTTAAGCTATAAAAATCATATCATTTAATAAAAAGTTCCATATCTTCCATAAAATAAAGAAAATTGCACAGAGATCAGTAAATCCGAAAAAAATGTCAGTTGGTTCTGGGAGATCGCCATGTTCAACTTAAAAATAAGAGAAGACAAAATTTGGCAATAGAAATCATATCATTTAATATAAAGATTCTTATTTTCCATGAAATATAGAAAATATTCACGAGCTCAGAAAAATCCGCAAAAATATCTGTCAGAATCGGGAGACCGCCAAATTTAACGAAAAAGAGAAAACAAAATTAGGCCAAAAATCAAATCACTTAATAAAACAATCGATATCTTACAGATAATACAGAAAATAGGCCATATCTCAGAAAAATCCGCAAAAATATCTGTTTGTTCCGGGAAATCGCCATCATTAGCAAAAATATAAGAGAAGACAAAATTTGGCCAAAAATTATATCATTTAATAAAACGATCGTTATCTTCCAGAAAATATAGAAAATAGCCCCGAGTTCTAAAAAATCTGCAAAAATGTTCGTCGGAACTGGGAGACCGCCATCTTCAACTAAAAATTAAGAGACGATAAACGTAGGTTATAAAATCATATCATATAATAAAAATATCCATATCGACAATAAAACGCAGAAAATTACCTCAAGGTCAGAAAAAATTCGAAAAAATTTACGTTGGAACCGGGAGATCGCCAACTTCAATTGAAAAATAAGGAAAGACAAATTTAGGATAGAAAAATCATATCATTTATTAAAAAGATCTATATCTTACAGAAAATGTAGAAACTAGTCCCGAGCTCAGGAATAACGACAAAAATGTCCGTTGGAACCGGGACATTGCCATATACAACTGAAAAATAAGAGAAGACAAAATTAGCCTACAAAAACCATATAACGTAATAAAAAGATACATATTTTCGAGGAAATGTAGAAAATAGTCTCGAGCACAGAAAAATCCGCAAAAATGTCTGTTAGAACCGGGAAATAGCCATCTTCAACTGGAAAATAAGAGAAGAAAAAATTAGGCCAAAATATCATATCATTTAATAAAACGATCAATGTCTTCCAAAATTGTGGAAAATAGGCTGGAACTCAGAAAAATCCAAAAAAATTTCCTTTGGAACAGAGAGATCGCCATCTTCAATTGGAAAATAACCATATCTTTTAATAAAAATCAGATTATTTAATAAAAATAGCCATATCTTTCATAAAATATAGAATATAGTTCGGAGCTCAGAAAAATCCGTAAAAATGTCCGTTGGAACAAGAGATCGCCATCTTCAACCAGAAAATAGAGAAGTCAAGATTATGCTAAAACATCGTTTCATTTAAGAAAAAAATCCATATCTTACAGGAAATGAAGATTATAGTTTCAAAATAAGAAGAGTCTACAAAAAATGTACGTTAATCCCGGTAGTTTACCATCTTCAACAACAAAATAAGAGAAGAAAAATGTAGGCTATAAAAATCATCTCATTTAATAAAAGATACATATATTCCATAAAATATTGAAACTAGCACCGAGTGAAGAAAAATAAATATCAGTTGGGACCGGGAGATCACCATCTTCAACTAAAAAAATAAGAGAATGCAAAATTAGGCCAAAAATCATAGCATTTAATAAAAAGATCTATATCCTCCAGAAAACTTAGAAAATAGGCCCAAGATCAAAAAACTGCAAAAATGTCCGTTGGAACCAGAAGATCGCAATCTTCAACTGAAAATTAAGAGAAGACAAAATTAGGCCAAAAATCATATCATTTAATAAAAAGATCCTTAACTTCTCGAAAATTTAGAAAAATAGCCCATTGCTCAAAAAATATGCAATTATAACCGTTGGAACCTGGAGATCACCATCTTCAACTAAAAAAAATAAGAGAAGAAAAGATCCATAAATTTACGAAAATTTAGAAAATAGCCCGGAGCCCAGAAAAATCTGCAAAAATGTTCATTAGAACCGGGATATCGCCATCTTCAACTGAAAAGTAAGAGAAGAAAAAAGTAGTCCAAAAATTCATATCATATAAATTTATAGATTCTTATCTTCCCAGAAGTGTAGAAAATAGCACCGAGCTCAGAAGATCCCACAAAAATGTCTGTTGGAACCGGGAGATTGCCATCTTCAAATGGAAAATAAGAGAAGACAAAATTAGGCCAAAATATCATGTCATTTAATAAAATGATCCATTTCTTCCAAAAATGTGGAAAATAGGCCGGAGCTCAGAAAAATATGCAAGAATGTCCGTTGGAACCGGGGGTGCATCTTCAACTGGAATATAAGAGAAGACAAAATTAGGCTAAAAATATTATCATTTAATAAAAAGATCGCCATCTTCAACTGTAAAATAACAGAAGACAAATTTTGGCTAGAAAAATCTTATTAATTAATAAAAAGATTCATATCTTTCTTAAAATGTAGAAAATAGCACCAAGCTCAGAAAATGATATATAAAAATCATTTCAGTTGAAGATGGCGATATCCCGGTTACAACGAACATTTTTATAGATGAATATGACAATTTCCCGGTTCCGAATTTTGTCTTCTCTTATATTTCAGTTTAAGATGGCAATTTCCTGGTTGCAACGGACATTTTTTGGCCTAGTCTTCATCAACTTAAAATAATAGAAGACAAACTTAAGCTATAAAAATCATATTATTTAGTAAAAAGATCCATATCTTCCATAAAATAAAGAAAATAGTACAGAGCTCAGAAAAACTGCAAAAATTTACGTTAGAACCAGGAGATCGCTAAGTTCAATTGAAAAATAAGAGAAGCCAAAATTAGGCAATCAAAATCATGTCATTTAATATAAAGATTCTTATTTTCCATAAAATGTAGAAAATATCACAGAGCTAAGAAAAATTCGCAAAATATCCGTCGAAACCGGGAGAGGGCCAAATTTAATGAAAAACAGAGATGAAAAAATTAGGCCAAAATATCATTTCATTTAATAAAATGATCGATATCTTCCAGCTAATACAGAAAATAGTTTAGAGCACAGAAAAATCCTCAAAAATATTTGTGTGAACCGGGGATCGCCATCATCAACAAATAATCTAAGAGAAGACAAAAGTCGACAAAAAATCATAACATTTAATAAAATGATCGTTATCTTACAGAAAATATAGAAAATAACCCCGAGGTAAGAAAAATCATATCATTTAATAAAAAATCATATCAACAAAAATTTCTGTTGGAACTGAGAAACTGGCATCGTCAAGTGAAAAATAAAAGAAGACAAATGTATGCTATAAAAATCATATCATTTAATAAAAAGATCCATAACGACAATAAAATGTTGAAAATAGCATTTAGTTCAAAAAAATCCGCTAATATTTCTGTTTGAACCGGGAGATCGCCATCATCAAATGAAAAATAAGAGAAGACAAAATTAGGCTAGAAAAACTATATCATTTAATAAAAAGATCTATATCCTGCAGAAAATCAAAATTATCAGCTAAAATGTCCGTTGGAACCGGGATATCCCCATCTTCAACTGAAAAATAAGAGAAGACAAAATTAGGCTACAAAAATCATATAATGTAATAAAAAGATCCATATCTACCAGAAAATGTAGAAAATAATCACGAGCTCAGAAAAATCAGCAAAAATGTCTGTTGGAACTGTGTGATCGTAATCTTGAACAGGAAAATAAGAGGAGGCAGAATCAGGCCAAAATATCATTTCATTTAATAAAACGATCCATATCTTTGAAAAATATGGAAAATAGGCCTTAGCTCAGAAAATTCCGCAAAAATGTCCGTTGGAACCTGGTGATCGCCATCTTCAACTGGAATATAAAAGAAGACAAAATTAGGCCAAAAATCATATCATTTAATAAAAATATCTTCATCTTCAACTAAAAAAAGAGTAGACAAATTTAGGATAGAAAAATCATAACAATTAATAAAAAGATCCATATCTTTCATAAAATGTATAAAATAGCACCAATATCAGAAAATGATATATAAAAATCTTTTCAGTTGAAGATGGCAATATCCTGGTTACAACGAACATTTTTATAGATGAAGATGGTGATTTCTCGGTTCCGAATTTTGTCTTCTCTTATCTTTCAATTGAAGATGGCGATTTCCCAGTTCCAACAGACATTTTTCGGCCTAATTTTGTCTTCTTTGATATTATTTAATAAACCGATCCAAATATTTCAGAAAAATGGAAAATATCCAGGTGCTCAGAAATATCCAAAAAATGTCTGTTGGAACTGGGAGATCGCCAACTTCAACTGGAAATTAAGAAAGACAAAATTAGGCCAAAAATCATATCATTTAATTGAACGTTCCATATCTTCCAGAAACTGTGGAAAATAGCCCGGAGCTCAGAAAAATCTGCAAAAATTTTCTTTTGGACCAAGTGAAAGCCATCTTTAACTAAAATATAAGAGGATACAAAATTGGGCCAAAAAATCATATCATTCAATAAAAAGATCGCCATCTTAAACTGGAAAATAAGAAGAAACAAACTAAGGTTATAAAATTATATCAAAAGATCTATATCTTCCATAAAATAAAGAAAATATGTCGAAGCTCAGAAAATCTGCAAAAATGTTTGTTAGAAACGGGGGATAGTTATGTTCAACCAAAAAAATAACTAAAAAAAGAGAAGACAAAATTAGGCAATAAAAATCATATCATTTAATAAAAAGATTCTTCTTTTCCATAAATTGTACAAAATATCACCGAGAACAGAAAAATCCACAAAAATATCCACGAGCTCAGATAAAATCCGCAAAAATATCCATCAGAACCGGGGAGCGCAAAATTTAAAGAAAAACAAAAAAAGGCAAAATTAGGCCAAAATATCATATCATTTATAAAACAATTGATATCTTCCAGATAATACAGAATATAGCCCATAGCTCAGAAAAATCCTCAAAAATTTCCATGGGAATCGTGACATCGCCATCATCAACAAAAAATCTAAGAGAAGACAAAATTAGACAAAAAAATCATAGCATTTAATAGAACGATTGTTATCTTCCGGAAAATACAGAAAATAGCCCTGACTTCCGAAAAATCCGCAAAAATTTCTGTTGGAACAGGGAAACCGCCATTTTCAAGTGAAAGTTAAGAGAAGACAAGCGTAGGCTGTAAAAAATATATCATTTAATTAAAAAATCATTATATACAATAAAATGTAAAAATAGCCTCGAGTTCAGAAAACTCTGCAAAAATTTTCGTTAGAACTGGGCGATCGCCATCATCAATTGAAAAAAGAAGAGAAGACAAAATTAGGCTAGAAAAATCATATCATTTAATAAAAAGATCCATATCTTACAGAAAATTTAGAAAATAGTCCCTATCTCATAAATATCGGCCAAAATGTCCGTTGGAACCAGGATATCGTCATCTTCGATTGAGAAATAAGCGAAGACAAAATTAGGCTACAAAAATCATATACTGTAAAAGAAAATCCAAATCTTCCAGAAAATGTAGAAAAAAAATCTGAGCTCAGAAAAATCCGCAAAAATGTCCGTTGGAACCAAGAGATCGCCATCTGTAACTAGAAAATAAGAGAAGACTAAATTTTGCCAAAATATCATATCATTTAAAAAAACGATCCATATCTTCCAAAATGTGGAAAATAGGCATGAGCTCAGAAAAATCCGTAAAAATGTCCGTTGGAACTGAGTGATCGCCATCTTCAACTGCAATATATGAGTAGACAAAATTAGGCCAAAAATCATATCATTTAATAAAAAGATCGTCATCTTCAACTGAAAAATAAGAGGAGATAAATTTAGGATAGGAAAATCATATCAATTAATAAAAAGATCCATATCTTTCATAAAATGAATAAAATAGCACCAAACTTAGAAAATGATATATAAAAATATTTTAAGTTGACGATGGCGATATCCCGGTTACCACAAACATTTTTATAGATGAAGATTGTGATTTCCTATTCCAAATTTTGTCTTCTCTTATCTTTCAGTTGAAGATGGCGATTTCCTGGTTTCAACGGACATTTTTTGGACTAATTTTGCCTCCTCTGACATCATTAAAAAAAGGATTCATGTATTCCTCAAAATATGGAAAATATCTCGTAGCTCAGATATATCCCCAAAAATGTATGTTGGAACTGGGAGATCGCCAACTTCAACTGGAAATTAAGAGAAGATAAAATTGGACCAAAACAATCATATCATTTAATAAAACGTTCCATATCTCCCAGAAAATGTGGAAAATAGTCCGGAGCTCAGAAAAATCTGCAAAAAGTTATTTTGGGACAGAGAGAATGCCATTTTCAACTGAAATATAAGAGAAGACAATGATCACCATTTTCAACTGGGAAATAAGAGAAAACAAATTTAGGTTATAAAAATTATATCATTTAATAAAAAGTTCCATATCTTCCATAAAATGTAAAAAATATGCCGAAACTCGGAAAAATCCGCAAAAATATCCATTGGAACTGGGAGATCTCCATTTTCAACTTAAAAATAACAGGAGACAAACTTAAGCTATAAAAATAATATCATTTAATAAAAAGATCCATATCTTCCATAAAAAAAGAAAATATCACAGAGATCAGAAAATTCGAAAAAAATGTTCGGTGTACTCGGGAGATCGCCATGTTCAACTGAAAAATAAGAGAAGACAAAATTTGGCAATAGAAATCCTATCATTTAATATAAAGATTCTTATTTTCCATAAAATATAGAAAATATCCCTGAGCTCAGGAAAAATCCGTAAAAATATCCGTCAGATTTAACGAAAAAAAGGAGAAAACAAAATTGGGCCAAAAAATCATATCATTTAATAAAATGATCGATATCTTCCAGATAAGACAGAAAATAGGCCATATCTCAGAAAAATCAGTAAAAATATCAGTTGGTTTCGGAAATCGCCATCATTAGCGAAAAAAAATAAGAGAAGAAAAAATGTGGCCAAAAATCAAATCATTTAATAAAACGATCGATATCTTCCAGAAAATTCAGAAAATAACCCCGAGTTCAGAAAAATCCACAAAAAATTCCGTTGGAACTAGGAGACTGCCATCTTCGAGTGAAAATTAAGAGATGATAAACGTAGGCTATAAAATCATTTCAGTTAATAAAATATCCATATCAACTATAAAACGCAGAAAATAGCCTCAAGGTCAGAAAATTCGAAAAAATTTCCGTTGGAACCGAAAAATCACCATCTTCAATTGAAAAATAAGGAAAGACAAATTTAGGATAGAACAATCATATCATTTAATAAAAAGAGATATATCTTACAGAAAATGTAGAAACTAGTCCCACGCTAATGAATATCGACAAAAATGTCCGTTGGAACCGGGATATTGCCATCTTCAACTGAAAAATAAGTGAAGAAAAAATTAGATTACAAAAAATTCATATAACGTAATAAAAAGATCCAGTACGGGTGTCTAGGTGACTATCATTTCACCGCCTAGTCTCTTTTACACAATTTCACAAAATAGCCTAAACATGGCTTACAACAACAACTGAGCAAGTTTCACTTGCCTGAAACGATGTCCGTAATCCTCAGTTCAACAGTCCAGAATCTCCCTATGTGCTCAATCACCCATCACCAATCACCATTCACCAACCTACAGTCACGTATTCAATTATCTTAAATTAATGATTTAACCAAGCAATAAAATTAACGATTTTTATCTTGTTTAAACATGCGGTGTTTGAGTTCCTACGGATCGGGATATAGCTCAACACGATGCGAGAGCTACATTGACGTCGGGTAGAAATGTCTGGGGTTAGATCCGGAAGAGAGCAAGGTACGGCGTCGGCTAGCGACGAAGGTGGCCACGGATCAGCGACACGGAGGAAGATGGCCGCAGGAGGTATTGTCAGCCTAGGGTGGCGCGGCAACAGCAGTGGCTAAGGGGAGAGGGCTTGTTTTTGGGTAAGGGGGAGTGCGGCAATGGGCAGTTTTTGTGGAGAATGGCAGTATTTTTGTGGGGTTCTGCTATTTTGGAAGAAGGTGGCCGGATGTAGGGTGATGGGGTGTTGCGCGAGGTGGTGCGGCTGTCGGGGGACACGGCCTGGCTTCAAGGGGTGGCCGACGGCAGCCTAGGAGGAGGGTGCAGTTGTACATGTGGGAGTGCGACGGTTTTTTTGGGACAAAGGGGGTTGTGTTTGCGCGGTTTAAGGAGGAGGAGGAGATCGTGGAGGGGCTTGGCCGAAGCAAGGGGAAAAGGGCAGCTAGGTCTGGCGGCTGGGTGGCCAGTGGTAGGGAGGAGCAGTCGGCAGTTTAAGGGGAGAGGGCGACAGTTTTAGAGGAGGAGGGGGAGATTGCGGCAGTTTGGGGGTGGTTGCGTGGGGTTTTTCGGCGGGTGGAGGCCGCCATGGAGGAGTCCGGTGATGGGTGGCCTGCAATGGAGAAGATGGCTGTGACTAAGGGGAAGGAAGATGGATGACGGCGGCTGCGCATGAGATTTAAAGCCCTAGGTCACGTTTCGTTATAATAGGATGATTTGCTATATGGGGGTAGAAAGGGGTGCACTAAGGGTTGATTGGAGAGAGAGAGTGTGTGTGTGTGTGAGGGGAGGGTAGAATTAGGGTGCAAATAGCTAGGGAATATTACATGTGATACGTAGGATTCCTAGGATTAGTTTTAATTAGATTTAATTAGGGATTGAATTCTGAATTAGCTAGGGCTAATTATAGATTAAAAGTGATTAGAGTGAAGGGTCGGTCTAACTGTGTCTGATAAATACAAGAAAAATATCGGGACGACCGTGTCGATGTGAGGGTCGAGATTAAGATGGTCGGTCATGAGCTAGGGTAACGAAAAATGGAACTAAAAATAAAAATGTCAACGTCGAAGTCTAAAGTTACGACACCCCTTCAAACAAAGTTGTTTTGTGGAAGAATGAGCCGTGAAATGAAGTTCACGAAAAAGTCCACAAATAAGTACTCTCTCAGAAGGTCTCAACAATATATAACTTTGCGCATTCATAATACAAGAAGTGGTCACAAAAATACGTGTACGAACAAGAAGGCACGCGCACGAAGAACACACGATCGAAAAGCGATCGTGACATCCTACCCACCTTAGAGCAAAGTCCGTCCTCAGACTTTCTAACTAAAAAATATATATCTAGCCATTCTAGTAACTACCCCAATCGTATTATGCTATAATTCAAATCCTGTATAGTTACTACAAGTGCTTATATATGCACAAGGTAGTCAAACATTAATAGTACAAACATGTATATATATGCACATTCTATACTTATACCTATCATAGACAGTCAAATACATACACATACTTCAAGCATTCATATAGTCACGTACATCCCTTATATAACTATCACTCATTTATCACATAACCATGGTACTGATACATACCTAAAAAATAGTTAACACTACCAAATACAATCGTAGTACTTCACGTATAGATAACTACCTATGAACAAACAATATGGATATACTACTCCCTATATCTCCTAGTGTACATTCAACACCAAACATATTAACACATGTAATCACACCATACAATATTAAATCATGTTTACTATATCTAATATACATTCACCCCTACTATAAATACACACATATATAGTTATTCAAATACACGCAGATACTTCATCATATATGCACATCACATACAATCTTATAACTATATTCAAGACACAACACACCTATCATAGTCGCAAACACATATATCTAAGCACATACTTACTCGTGCATGGTGCGTACCCACACATGCTAATATACTCTTCATACATGCTACTTATACCACTATATACTTAGCACATTCTACACACCTAGTTAGCTAGCACATATACATTTAAACATTCAAGTCCTTCATAAAGAACTATACTACGAATCCAACACATATATCTATATAATGGTATAGCCACCCACAACCAAGTGTGTAACGTAACCATGCTCAACCAAACCTATCACTATAACACATCATCCATTACTATGTTCACAGCATTAAACACAAACCCTAGACAAATATAATAATATACTTAGAGTATACCTAATCAAGCATGAGTGAGACTCAAAGACTCACACAAGAACCAGATTACTTTATATTCATAGCACATATTCATACATATGCCAACACACCACTCTCATACACACACACACACCAACGTAATCATATTACTCGTCACACTACAAGTAAAAATGTTATTATATACCCACAGCAATATCAGTCACACTTATATTTAGTCAAGTAACACCCCCATAATGCAATCACTTTACATACTATAATATATTCATACCATAGCAATTTACACATAATTAGTATACAACTACATATATCTATCCATACTTAGTTACGACATACAATGATCGTGTATACCTCATGGTATACACGTACACACACAACATCCCATAAAGGCAAGCAGTACTATGCAAAATTATAACTCTATTACCATACGTATATCACACATATTCACACAGTATGTACATATCTACCCATGACTAAACCCATACATATCTACGTAAGAGCACACACTTATACGTACTAACATATAGATCATATAATAGGCCTACACACTTAACTATAAGTACACCTATTATCATTACACCTAGCATGCACATGACTTTACTAGTATACTATTTCAAACATTTACAAGTACCTTCAAACTACAAACACCACTAGTAGATATTCCAACACTAATTCTAATATACATAGACATCCCTAAAGTGGTATAGCTATCCACACACATATATATAAATACCATCATGTTGGATCTAGATCCTAGCCTAGAGGGGGTGAATATGCTTATAAAAAATTCTCTCGCAACCCACGAGAAGTCACACGCAGTCAAAACCACAACCAGAGTAAATGAGAGACAATCACAGAGTACACACAGATATACCCTGGTTCGGTCGCACCAACGACCTACGTCCAGTCCCAAGCTAATACTAGCATTAATAAGTTCCTTCTGTACACCTACAATGGGGTCCTAGCTCCAACTCCCACCTAGACTATACCACACTCAACAAAGTGCAGAACTCTATCAACCTAGTAAATTCGTATCTTGACTGCACCAACACATCAATACCCTCTTGTCTAGCCCCAACCAGACAAGTCCAAAATAGTCACAAAATATATGTAAAGTTTTCCCTACAGAGAACGTTACACTAAGACACGAATATAAAGAGTAAAGGGTTTAGAAATGCTCAGTTCATGTCTGTGTAGTCGTCTCTGTCAATCAGCACGTCTTCAGCTCCAATCTGATGCAAACGGTGTCTCGATCCGATGCCTCGATCTCAAATAGCACACTGGTTTATGTGTATATCAATCGCAGTTCAAAACTATTTATAAACGGGCTGTGCGCACAGTAAATCACTTAAACATTTAATCCACGTCAGCCTTCGCTTTTCTATTTCGATTTCACGCAAATGCCTTACCACGTCAGCACTTTTCGATAGCAAATCATTTGTTTTCATATTAGGGCATGCATGCGGAAGATCTCGTGGATGCAGCGGCCTCGTCTTCGACAACGGCGAGGACGACTCTGGCAGCGGATTGCTTCGACGGCGTCGACTTATCTGCAACTCCGACTTTCCTCCTTCGATAGCGTGAACTCGACACCGGCAACTCCTCCCCTTTGATGACGGTGCCTTTCCGTTGGATCGACGACTTAATGATACGGCGACGGCATCCTCTTTGAAGACGGGAGCACTACAGTGGCGAACTCCGAGAGCGGGCTTCGATTGCTTCGTTGATCTTCGACGGCGGCTTTGAAGATGGCGATCGTCAGGCAATGACAGAGTACTGCAGCGAGAGGATGCAGCTTCTCCACGTACGACAATGGCAGTTTGGAGCTCTCGACTTTGGCATGCGGTTCGACAGCTTAGGGTAGCCGTGATCTTTGAGTTTGCCTTCTGACTTCCGTAGCGAGAATGGCAGCGGACTTAGATTTCTGGACGACGGGCTTCCTTCTTCTTCGACTGCTCGACGACAGCTTCGTCTTTCTCGTGTGCACGTCAGCTGCGAAAGGGTACGGCAGCTTCGAGAGTTTTGCGGCGATGTTAGCTCGACTTCGTCTTCAACTTCACTCCGATGGTAGCTTCATCTTGAAGATGGCAGCGAGATGGTGTTTTGATGATGGAGATGTCGCAGCCACTTCTTCGAAGATGAGACGGGTGTGAGCTCAACGATGTACTTGATGTTGATGATGATGAATATTAGGGTTTCAGCAAGTAGAAGTTGATGGAGTTTTAATCCTTACTGTCAACTTTGAGAGCTTTCCCCTTGGGACTTTGTTGCGAGAGTATGTGCTTAAGCTCTTGTATGTTTGATGTGGCAATATGCTAGTGTTTGCTCTTTGTTTGGCCACATAGCTTTTGGAAACAATTTGCTTGGTCGAGAGCCTTTAAGAAAATGTTATGTGTGGGCGCAAGTTTTTTTTATGCTAGGGTTTTCAGCCGCACACCTTAAGCTCTTCTATTGAGGGGGTTTAAATAAGGTGTGCTAGGGTTTCAAGCGGCATATGATGATGCTAATTGACAATTCTTTGAATCAATGAACTGAGATTTGAATATGGTTTCAATAAAAATATTAGATTGACCCATTCCTCAAATAGATATGAACAAATCAAGTAGATTCTCTCCATCTTATCTTATATTGGACCAAGTCCAATTGCTTTGTAGACAACACTTCCTCTCTCCCAATATGCTATATGAATAGCAATTTTGCCAACGCTTAATACTACGATTTTTCCATTCCTGAAACACACTTAGCACACACGTTAAATAGTTTGCACACGTTTGTCATCATCAAACTACAGTTCCTAGATCGGTGCGTCCAACAATCTCCCCCTTTTGATGATGACAACCCAATGAAAGATTTGAGCAAATAGAATGTGAAGTGTGTTGAAGAATGTCATGCATATGAGCAATACAATGAGATATAAGCATTACGAGCATGCACAATATACCAATGAAAAAATCATGCTCCCCCTATTTCCAAGCTCCCCCTTGGACATGTATTTCAATACTTCTCCTTCAACAAATAATACCATTACCATTTTGTGACAACAATACCCAAATTTTTTTCCAAATCTTTTCCTTTCTCCCACTTTGCTATCATCAAAAGTAGACTAATGAAGTCATCAAATAACACATGCAAAAATAAAGTGTTATTGAGTATATCTAGCACTTGCAATGCATTTTCTATAAAGTAGACAATTCAAATTCAGGAAAATCATAATTTAGACTTCACCACCAATGTGTAAGTGTGTTAATATAAACATTAAAGTACAAAGGGAGATTCAATTTAGAACATCAACCAAATCGACCCACATTTTCCATTGAACATGAATTTTACTTGGATTGATTTTTCGCATCTCATTAAAAATGAGTTCAAGATACCAAACCCGAAAACATAGCCTATAAGGACTCTTAGATGCGGGGTGGCATTGCTTGACGAGTAAAATACACCAACGCTAAAGATTATCCATAAAGCATATGTTGGATACTCGTGGGTAGTGTACATTCCATGAATTGTATCCATTTTTCATACGGAGCAAGGTTCATGTATATTTTTTTTCATTTACAATTCTTTTTGTGCTCAATTTTTATTCATGGCAATACACATCATATCTCTTAGAATATTCAGTTTTTATTCATCCTACATTCACTTTCTACTATTCATAAAAAGAATCTCCAAAAGTACAACCATTTTAGTATTCGTGGAAGTGCGTATGTAGGTGTAGAAATCAAATTAATCATTTCAAGAAGCATGTCATGGCTATCAAATAGTTTCTAACATACGTATGTAGCTATAACAATAATACAATGATTTCTACAAGGATATGAATGAACATTCAATAATACCGCTTATAAAGATTCATAAAGAGGTATTCATTACGCACCATTTTTTGTTTTTTTTTCATTTTTTTGTTTTTCTTTTATAAAGAACTAAAACAAACCAAAAAAACAAGCAATCAAGCACACAAACAAAGATTAAATCAAGCACACACACAAAACTATGAAGGTATGCAGTGAATGCAAAGAGGGAAAAGAAATATACCTTCGCGTCACTATTTGACTAAGGAGCTAAAAGAATGAGACTTTCACTTCATTGTTCGCCAAAACTCCATCCCACCTACATGAAAGTTGTTAAGTGTGACCTTGGAATCCAATAAGGTCCACTAGTGTTAGCCATTAAAGATTTAGGACCCACACTTATTTGAACTTTATGTTTGTGTTCCTAAACTTACAATAATAGGATGTGTGACCAACACTATCACAAGTAAAGCACTTTGCATGCATATTTTTCACAATAGAGGGCACATTGTGGAATTTCTTAAAGACAGTCTTTTTAGCAGTTTTTGAATTAAATCCAAGTCCTCGTCTATTATTGCCATATAATTGATTCTTTAAAATAGTATCCAACGATTGTTTCTCTATAGAGAACTTAATGGACAATTCAAGACTAGAGACTTTGGATTTTAATAGCAATTTTCATCCACAACAAAGTACATTTACTTATAAAAGCTCTCTTATTTTCCTCCTCCTTCTTTTCAAATTCAACCATTTTTCTTTTAAGATCGTTATTTGACATGCACATTTTATCATTAAGCTCTTTAATCATATAATTCTTTTCTGTTTCGCGCTTAATTAAATCCTGCTTAAGCATGCTAATTTCATTCAATAAGGAAGGGCAAGAGAGACACGCAACTAAATCATTAAAGCATGATTTTTCCTTTTTCATTATAGCAATGGTAGAATCACGTTCATCAAGATTTTCTCTAAGAATATAAACTTCTTCAGAAATATCACAGTTTTCATTTTGTAATTTAAAGCTGGCATTCCTATAATCAATCAGCGTGAGTTCTAGCTCATTAATCTCATTTTGCATTCCTTTACAAACTTCTAACAATTCGGCTTTAGTAAAGGAATTTACCTCATCGCTCTTTGCCATTAAGCAGACGACAGTGGAGTGGGCTACCACCTCTTCCTCATCCTCATCATCGTTGTCTATTTCCCAAGTTAGCATCTTGGCTTTTCCTTTATCTTTAGCAACATGAGCAGTCTCTTGTCTACAATTCTTTGCGAAGTATCCCTTTTTCCTGTATTTGAAGCATTCAACTCTATTAGCAGAATCTTGTTCAGAAGAATTTTTATCATAATTAAAAGTGTTAGAGCGAATGAACCTTCTATGCATTTCTGATCTTTCTTAAGGAGTTCTGACGAACTTTCTAAAATTTCTAACCATTAGCGACATCTCCTCATCATCATCTTCATCTTCGTTAGCTTTCAGAGCAAGTAGCTTTGAAACTTTTTCCTTCTCCTCAGGTTTCTCTCTTTCTTCAATATTTTGCAGTTCAAGCTCGTGGGACATTAGATTACCTATCAAGTCCTCCATCCTCATCAGTGATAGATCCTTCGCTTCTTGGATGGCAGTGACTTTAGGTCTGAAAGAGCTTGGCAGCGCTCCTAATAATTTCCTCACCTGCTCAAGACTAGAATATGTCTTACCAAGCGAGCTAGACTTGTAGATGATATTAGTGAATCTCGCAAACATCTCTGATATAGTCTCTGATGGTAGCATGCGAAATCCCTCGTACTCTGTGCTTAGAAGTGCAAGTCTAGACTCCTTCACCTGTGACGTTCCCTCGTGCGTCACCTCCAGTGTATGCCATATTTCCTATGCAGTTAGACAATGGGAGATATGATTGAATTCAGATTTATCTAATGAAAAAATGAGAGCATTCATAGCTTTAGCATTAAGAGAATAAAGCCTCCAATCATTATCATCTCATTTATCATCAGGTTTAAGCATCTCAACATTTTCAAAATTTAATGACAGGTGGTTTATATCCTTTTTTAACAATTTGCCAAGATTTATAGTCAATAGATATTAAGTAGATTCTCATACGATTTTTTCAATAAGCATAATCTACTCTACTAAATCTAGGTGGACGTGATATGGACTGACCCTCAGCAAAAGCACTATCAATGTGATCCATGGTCAAACCTAGGCTAGATCCTAAAATCTGCTCTGATACCACTTGTTGGATATGGATCCTAGCCTAGAGGGGGGTGAATAGGCTTATAAAACATTCTCGTGTAACCCACGAGAAGTCACACGCAGTCAAAAGCACAACCAGAGTATATGAGAGACAATCACAGAGTACACACAGATATACACTGGTTCGGTCGCACCAACGACCTACGTCCAGCCCAAGCAAATATTAGCATTAATAAGTTCCTTCTGTACACCTACAATGGGATCCTAGCTCCAACTCTCCGCCTAGACTGTACCACACTTAACAAAGTGCAGAAATCTATCAACCTAGTAAATGCGTATCTTGACTGCACAAACACGTCAAGACTCTCTTGTCTAACCCCAACCAGACAAGTCCATTATAGTCACAAGATATATGTAAAGTTTTCCCTACAGAAAACATTACACTAAGACACGAATATAAAGTGTAAAGGGTATAGAAATGCTCAGTTTATGTCCGTGTAGTCGTCTCTGTCAATCAGCATGTTGTAAGCTCCAATCTGATGCAAACGTTGTCTCGATCCGACTCCTCGATCTCAAATAGCACACTGGTCTGTGCGTATAGCAATCGCATTTCAAAACTATTTATAATCGGGCTGTGCACATAGTAAATCACTTAAACATTTAATCCACGTCAGCATTCGCTTTTCTTTTTCGATTTCATGCAAATGCCTTCCCACGTCAGCACTTTCTGATAGCAAATCGTTTGTTTTCGTATTAGGGTATGTAGGCGGAAGATCTCGTGGATGCGGTGGCCTCGTCTTCGACAACAGTGAGGACGACTCCAGCGGTGGATTGCTTCGACGGCAGCGACTTCTCTGCAATTCCGACTGTCCTCCTTCGACAGTGTGAACTCGACACCGACAACCCCTCTTTGATGACGGCTCCTTCTCCGATGGATCGATGACTCAATCATACGGCGACGACCTCCTCTTCGACAACGGGAGCACTACAACGACGAACTCTGAGAGCGGGCTTCGATTGCTTCGTTGATCTTCGACGGCGGCTTTGAAGACGGTGATCTTCCCGACGATTAAAGGGTACGATGGCGAGAGGATGCAGCTTCTCCAAGTACGACAGTGGCAGTTCGGAGCTCTCGACTTTGGCGTGCAGGTCGACGGCTTAGGGCAGCCGCGATCTTCAAGTTTGCCTTCTGACTTTCGTAGCGAGAACGACAGCGGTGACTTCGATTTCTCGACGACGGGCTTCCTTCTTCTCCGACTGCTCGACGGCAGCTCCGTCTTTCTCGTGTGCACGTCAGCTGCGAGAGGGTATGGCAGCTTTGAGAGTTCTACAGCGATGTTAGCTCGACTTCGTCTTCAACTTCACTTCGACGGTAGCTTCATCTTGAAGATGGCAGTGAGATGGTGTTTCGATGATGGAGATGCCACAGCCACTTCTTCGAAGATGAGACGGGTGTGAGCTCGACGATACTTGATGTTGATGTTGATGAATATTAGGGTTTCGGCAAGTAGAAGTTGATGGAGTTTTAATCCTTGCTGTCAACTTTGAGAGCTTTCCCCTTGGAACTTTGTTGCGAGAGTATGTGCTTAAGATCTTGTATGTTTGATGCGGCAATAGGCTAGGGTTTTACTCTTTGTTTGGCCACATAGCTTTTGGAAACAATTTGCTTGGTCAAGAGCTTTTTGGAAAATGTTATGTGTGGGCGCAAGTTTTTTTTTGATGCTAGGGGGTTCAGCCGCACACCTTAAGCTCTTCTATTGAGGGGGTTTAAATAAGGTGTGCTAGGGTTTCAAGTGGCATATGATGATGCTAATTGAGAATCCCTTGAATCTAGGAATTGAGATTTGAATAGGGTTTCAATAGAAATATTAGATTGACCCATTCCTCAAATAGATATGAACAAATCAAGTAGATTCTCTCCATCTTATCTTATATTGGACCAAGTCCAATTGCTTTGTAGACAATACTTCCTCTCTCCCAATATGCTATATGAGTAGAAATTTCGCCAATGCTTAGTACTACGATTTTGCCATTCCTGAAACACAATTAGCACACACGTTAAATAGTTCGCACACGTTTGTCATCATCAAACTAGAGTTCCTAGATCGTTGCATCCAACATATCATCCATACAACTTCACATATATCATGAATAACACTGAGCATGCATATATAACACAAGAGACAATCATTAGTATACTAAGGGTAGCCCACTCATAAATGAGTGGTACGCAGGGGTTAACACACACGGGTCCACTCACTCTACCTATAGACATGCACCACAATGACATCACAATAATACTAATGGGCCCACCATGCTAAAATAAGGTTGACATAGGCAACATCAAGCACTAGTATGGTGACTAAGCAATGGTAAGGGAACAGAAATCAAATAGCGTAACGAAACAAGATCGGGATGAACGGGTTCAGATGAGGCATGGATAAGGAGATAGCTTGGTTAGGTAAAACAGAGATATAAATGTGAATATTCAAGTAAGTGAAGGAAAGATATAATAACATCCTTATAAAATACAGGAGAATAGCGTGTAGATGATATAAGTTAAAATATGAAGTAGGGATTAGACGAAATAATTTGTATAGAGATGAAGTGACTGTTCTGCAATTGGAACTAGATTTGTACTAAGAACTTTGGAGTAGGAAAAAAACGAAGAATATAAAAACAGACATAATTGAAATGTTGGATTTCTCTTTTGCATAGAAAATATTTAGAGGTCGGTACAATAAGTTGTTTGAAATAAGTTTGAGTAATATATATATATATTGTAAGAGAAGAAATGATATATTGGATTATCGAAAAATCATTATATGAAGGAAGTAAGATATTCTCATGAGAATGAAAGATATAGGTTATAAAATATTATAAGGTAGTAGTTTAAAGATTTCGGCGAAAAAGTTTCGAATTCAAAGAATGAGTTTAAGTCAACTGAAAGGTAGAAAGTCTAAGCTCATGCTAAATGTCTTCAAAAAATTTAAACTGGAGAGGAATTTAAAAATAATATTATTGAAAATACTTTTCGAAGGATCAGGATGGTAATGGGGAAGATTCAACGTTTAACGATGAAGGACATGAAGGAATCCCGTTAAACAAAAACAAGGAAGTGAATCAAATACGTACATAAGGCTGTGAAATAACTTAGTGAATCTGCTACGATGGGATTCTATGGTCATTAGCTCAAAGTATAATTATTAGAAAATGATAGAAATCAGGGGTTCTAATTACTGGGTAGACTAAAGATTATGAGAAACTTAGCACTAAGACTTTCTAATGAACTAGACTGTAATAGAGATCTCAGGGAAAGAGTCCTTAGAGGATCAAGATTACGTTCTGCTGAGCCCGAAATCTGATGGACCCAAGCGAACGACAAAAGGAAAAACTCTAGAAGTCTAATATAGTCAGGGCTGGGTGAGAGGCTACTAAGGTATCCTAAGTTAAGTACGACTAAATCTTATGAAGCTAACTATCAAACTTAGACGTCTATCTAAGTCTTCCTACCATCTAAGACAAGGAAAACCTTTACATTAGACTCAAATTTTATGACTCGAATGTTTCGAATATTTCAATGGATGTTATTATTATTATCGTTGTTTCGATATTTCGAGGTACAACGACCTGCATGGGCCACCACAAAAACCTGTCACGCCCTGCTTCCCAAGTATGGAAGGCGAGACGCGAAGAGGTCCGCTCAGACTTGAAGCTGTGAAGCTACAGTCTAATAAGCGTCTGTGTGTTCATCCATTCACAGATTCTTGCATTGCAATGAAACAACAACAACAATAATAGATATTAACGGAGGCAATAAAATAACCAACATTCAAAACATCCATTTCATTATTCAAAAACATTCAGAGATATAGTCATAAAAGGAAGTATATAGTATGAAATGAAAGGCCCCAAGCATGGCCGAAACTACAACATAGTACGCACCGAACAACCTAACAGCAGCTACTAGGAAAAACAAATACCAACTAAGAAAATAGCCTCCAGCTGAGACTAGGACATATCTCTGGTATCACCAAACTGAACGTCAGCAACATGTCGTCCTCAGCAACTAACTCAGGCTCAAAACCTAACATGCGACACCCAAAGAGAAAAGGACGCATGTCAGCAAAAGTCTCAATAAGGTAAAAGGGAGAGACTTTTGTGCAAGGAACATAAGGTTAAAATGAATGCAATAGCAGTTTAAAATGATGATGACATGGCATGATATTTTAATGAGTGCAACAGTTTAAACATGAACATGATATTTTGCAATGCATGACACGTCATAGCGAGAGCTACTAAACAATATTCACAATTTCACGATTTTCACAAAAACCATGCATTCATGATGCGCACAGGGTTACACCTTTTAGCTGAAGTTGCTGTACGGGCACACTTCTACGCTGAGTGATCGCTTAACCCTTCCATTCCATGTGTGTATGGACTGGCGCCCATCGTCTGGATCACAAGCCAGGAAGTGTTTATGGCTTAGGGTTGACCTAGCCTCATTCATGATGTAGGAGTTAGAATCATACTCGTCGCAGCTTACATTTCAATAGTAGCGTGTGCTACACATTCATTTTAAGACATTCAATGCATGATATGGCAAGCGATATGCAATATGATAGTATGATAGCAAATATTGAATTGCGTACAGTTATATCAAAATAAACGTGACATGTGATATGCACGAAATGACATGGCAAGGGTGTCAGATCTAGCTTCGTTGTCAAGCTAGATCAAGTATGGTGTCGGATCTAGCTTCGTTTTCAAGCTAGATCTAGTACGGGCATCTAGGCGACTATCATTTCACAGCCTAGTCTCTTTTACACAAATTCAGAAAATAGCCTAAACATGGCTTACAACAACAACCGAGCAAGTTTCACTTGCCTGGAAAATGTCCGTAATCCTCAGTTCAACAGTCCAGAATCTCCCTATGTGCTCAATCACCACCAATCTACAGTCCCGTATTCAATTATCTTAAATTAATGATTTAACCCATCAATAAAATTAACGATTTTTATCTTGTTTAAACATGCGGTGTTTGGGTTCCTACGGATCGGGATATACCTCAACACGACGCGAGAGCTACACTGACGTCAGGTAGCGACGTCAGGGGTTGGATCCAGTAGCGAGCAAGGTACGGCGCCGGCTAGCGGCGAAGGTGGCCGCGGATCAGCGACACGGAGGAAGATGGCCGCGGGAGGAGTTGTTGGCCTAGGGTGGCACGGTAATGGCATCAGCTAAGGGGAGATGGCTTGTTTTTGGGCAAGGGGGAGTGCGTCAATGGACAGTTTTTGTGGAGAATGGCAGTATTTTTGTGGGGTTCGGCTGTTTTGGATGAAGGTGGCCGGATGTAGGGAGATGGGCTGTTGCGTGAGGTGGTGTGGCTGTCGGGCGATGCAACCTGGCTTTAAGGGGTGGCCGACGGCAGCTTAGGGGGAGGGTGCGGCTGTACATGGGGGGGTGCGGTAGTTTTTTAGGACAAAGGGGGCTGTGTTTGCGCGGTTTAAGGAGGAGGATGAGGAGGAGATCGTGGAGGGGCGTGGCCGAAGCAAGGGGAAGAGGGCAGCTGGGTCCGTCAGCTGGGTGGTCGACGGTATGGAGGAGCAGTTGGCAGTTTAAGGGGAGAGGTCGGCAGTTTTAGAGGAGGAGGGGGAGTTTGCGGCAGTTTGGGGGTGGTTGCGTGGTGTTTTTCGGCGGGTGGAGGTCGACTTGGAGGAGTCCGGCGATGGGTGGCATGCAATGGAGAAGATGGTCGTGGCTAAGGGGAAGGAAGATGGATGACGACGGCTGCGCGTGAGATTTAAAGCCCTAGGTCACGTTTCATTATAATAGGATGATTTTCTATATGGGGGTAGAAAGGGGTGCACTAAGGGGTGATTGGAGAGAGAGTGTGAGAGGGGAGGGTAGAATTAGGGTGCAAATAGCTAGGGAATATAACATGTGATACGTAGGATTCCTAGGATTAGTTTTAATTAGATTTAATTAGGGATTGAATTCTGAATTAGTTAGGGCTAATTATAGATTAAAAGTGATTAGAGTGAAGGGTCGGTCTAACGGTGTCTGATAAATACAAGAAAAATATCGGTACGAACGTGTCGATGAGAGGGTCGAGACTAAGATGGTCGGTCATGAGCTAGGATAACGGAAAACGAAACTAAAAATAAAAAGGTCAACGTCGAAGTCTAAAAGTTACGACACCCCGTCAAACAAAGTTGTTTTGTGGAAGAATGAGCCGTGAAATGACGTTCACGAAAAATTCCACAAATAAGTACTCTCTCATTGGGTCACAATGACTTATAACTTCACGCGTTCAGGATACAAGAAGAGGTCACAAAAATACGTGAACGAACAAGAAGGTACGCGCACGAAAAATACACGATCGAAAAGCGACCGTGACATCCTACCCACCTTAGAGCAAAGTCCGTCCTCGGACTTTCTAACTAAAAAATATATATCTAGCCTTCTAGTAACTACCCCAATCATATTACGCTATAATTCAAACCATGTATAGTTACTACAAGTGATTATATATACACAAGGTAGTCAAACATTAATACTACAAACATGTATATATATGCACATTCTATACTTATACCTATCATAGACAGTCAAATTTATACACGTACTTCAATCATTCATATAGTCACGTAGATCCCTTATATAACTATCACTCACTTATCACTTAACCATGGTACTGATACATACATAAAAAATAGTTCACACTAGCAAATACAATCATAGTACTTCACGTATAGAAAACTACCTATGAACAAAACAATATGGATATATTACTCCCTATATCTCCTAGTGTACACTCAACACCAAACATATCAACACATGTAATCACACCATACAATACTAAATCATGTTTGATATATCTAATATACATTCACCCCTAATATAAATACACACATATATAGTTATTCAGATACACGCAAATACTTCATCATATATCCACATCACATACAATCATATAACTATATTCAAGACACAACACACATACTATAGTCGCAAACACCTATATCTAAGCACATACTTACGCGTGCATAGTGCATACCCACACATGCTAATATACTCTTCTACATGCTACTTATACCACTATATACTTAGCACATTCTACACACCTAGTTAGCAAGCACATATACATTTAAACATGTAAGTCCTTCGTAAAGAACTATACTACGAATCCAACACCTATATCTGTATAATGGTATAGCCAACCCACAACCATGTGCGTAACGTAACCAAGCACAACCAAACCTATCACTACACACATCATCCATTACTATGTTCGCAGCACTAAACACAAATCACAGACAAATATAACAAAATTAGATAAAAAATCATAGCATTTAATAAAACAATCGTTACCTTCCAAAAAATACAGAAAATATCTCTGATGAAAGAAAAATCCGCAAAAAATTTCCGTTGGAACCGGGAAACATGCATCTTCTAGTGAAAAATAAGAGAAAACAAATGTAGGGTACAAAATCATATCATTTAATAAAAAGATCCATATCTACAATAAAATGTAGAAAATAGACTCAAGTTCAGAAAGATCTGCAAAAATTTCCGTTTGAACAGGGAGATCGCCATCATCAATTGAAAAAGAAGAAAAGACAAAATTAGGCTAGAAAAATCATATCATTTAATAAAAATATACATATCTTATAAAAATGTTGAAAATAGTCCCGAGCTCAGAAATATCGAGCAAAATATGCATTGGAACATGGATATTTCCATCCTCAACTTAAAAATAAGAGAAGATAAAATTAGGCTACAAAAATCATATAATGTAATAAAAAGATTCATATCTTCCAGAAAATATAGAAAATAATCTCGAGCTCAGAAAAATCCGCAAAAAATGTCTGTTGGAACCGGGAGATCCTAATCTTCAACTTGAAAAAAGAGAAGCCAAAATTAAGCCAAAATATAATATTATTTAATAAAACAATCCATATCTTCCAAAAATGTGAAACATAGGCAAAAGCTCGGTAAAATCCGAAAAACTATCCATTTAAACCGGAAGATCGTCATCTTCAACCGAAAAATTAGAAAAGACAAAATTAGGCCAAAAAATCATATCACGTTATAAAAAGATCTATACCTTTCAAAAATGTACAAATTAGGACTAAGCTAAAAACCCGAAAAAATGTTTGTGGGAACCGGGTGATCGCCTTAAAAAGTGAAAACAAAATTAGGCCCAAAAAATTATATCGTCTAATAAAAAGATCCATATCTTCTAGAAAGTGAGCAAAAATTGCTCGGAGGTCAAAGAAATCCACAGAAATATCTTCCAAAAATGTGGAAAATAGCCCAGAGCTCAGAAAAATCTGCAGAAATGTCGGTTGGAACCAGGCGATCGACATCTTCAAAGGAAAATAAGAGAAGATAGAATTAGAACCTAAAATATCATATCATTAAATATATATACCCATATCTTCCATAAAATGTAGAAAATAGCACCAAGCTCAAAAAAATCGCCAAAATGTCCATAAGAACTGGGAGATCGCCATATACAATTAAAAAAATAAGAGAAGACAAAATTATGCCATAAAATCATATCATTTAATATAAAGATCCATAGCTTACAGAAAATTTAGAAAATAGCCCAGATAATACAAAAATCCGCAAAAATGGCCGTTGGAACCGGGAGATCACCATCATCAACAAAAAATCTAAGAGAAAACAAAATTAGACAAAAAATCATAGCATTTAATAAAACAATCGTTACCTTCCAGAAAATACAGAAAATAGCTCCGAGGAAAGAAAATCCGTAAAAATTTCAGTTGGAACCGGGAAACATGCATCTCCTAGTGAAAAATAAGAGAGGAAAATGTAGGCTATAAAAATCATATCATTTAATAAAAAGATCCATCTCTACAATAAAATGTTGAAAATAGATTCAAGTTCAAAAAAATCCGCAAAATTTTTTGTTTGAACAGGGAGATCGCTATTATCAATTGAAAAATAAGAAAAGACAAAATTATGCTAGAAAAATCATATCATTTAATAAAAATATACATATCTTGCATACAATGTTGAAAATAGCCCGAGCTCAGAATATCGGGCAAAATATCCGTTAGAACATGGATATCGTCATCTTCAACCTAAAAATTAGAGAAGGCTATAAAAATCATATAATGTAGGGTTTTTGGCATATTTGTCCCTTAAATCTTGCGTATTTTGATATCTGTCCCTCAAATCTTCATATTTGCCCTCAAGTCCCTCAAAAGTTAGTATTTAACCTTAATAGTCCCTCTCACTAACTATCTGTTAGAATCTTAACGGAAATGAGGATATTCTGTTAGTATTTAACCTTAATGGTCCCTTAAATTTTGGACGTTAACCTTAATAGTCCCTTAATTTAACGGAATATTCCCATTTCCGTTAAGATTTTAACAGATAGTTAGTGAGAGGGACTATTAAGGTTAAATACTAACTTTTGAGGGACTTGAGGGCAAATATGAAGATTTGAGGGACGGATATTAAAATACGCAAGATTTAAGGGACGAATATGCTAAAAACCCTATAATGTAATAGAAAGATTCAAATCTTCCAGAAAATGTAGAAAATAATCCCGAGCTCAGAAAAAACTGGAAAAAATGTCTGTTGGAACAGAGAGATCGTAATCTTCGACTGGAAAAAAATAGAAGCCAAAATTAAGCCAAATTTCATTTTATTTAATAAAACGATCCATATCTTCCAAAAATGTGGAACATAGGCCAGAGCTCAATAAAATCCGAAAATTGTCCGTTTAAACTGGGAGATCGTCATCTACAACCGAAAATTAGAGAAGCCAAAATTAGGCCCAAAAATCATATCATTTAATAAAAATATACATATCTTATAAAAATGTTGAAAATAGTCCCCGAGCTCAGAAATATCAAGCAAAATATGCATTGGAACAGGGATATTGCCATCCTCAACTTAAAAATAAGAGAAGATAAAATTAGGCTACAAAAAATCATATAATGTAATAAAAAGATTCATATCTTCCAGAAAATATAGAAAATAATCTCGAGCTCAGAAAAATCCGCAAAAAATGTCCGTTGGAACCGGGAGATCCTAATCTTCAACTTGAAAAAAAGAGAAGCCAAAATTAAGCCAAAATATAATATTATTTAATAAAACAATCCATATCTTCCAAAAATGTGAAACAAAGGCCAGAGCTCGGTAAAATCCGAAAAAACTATCCATTTAAACCGGAAGATCGTCATCTTCAACCGAAAAATTAAAAAAGACAAAATTAGGCCAAAAAATCATATCACGTTATAAAAAGATCTATACCTTTCAAAAATGTACAAATTAGGACTAAGCTAAAAAAAACCGAAAAAATGTCTGTGGGAACCGGGTGATCGCCTTAAAAAGTGAAAAAAAATTAGGCCCAAAAAATTATATCATCTAATAAAAAGATCCATATCTTCTAGAAAGTGAGCAAAAATTGCTCGGAGGTCAAAGGAATCCACAGAAATATCTTCCAAAAATGTGGAAAATAGCCCAGAGCTCAGACAAATCTGCAGAAATGTCGGTTGGAACCAGGCGATCGACATCTTCAAAGGAAAATAAGAGAAGATAGAATTAGAACCTAAAAAATCATATCATTAAATATATATACCCATATCTTCCATAAAATGTAGAAAATAGCACCAAGCTCAAAAAATCACCAAAATGTCCATAAGAACTGGGAGATCGCCATATACAATTAAAAAAAATAAGAGAAGACAAAATTATGCCATAAAATCATATCATTTAATATAAAGATCCATAGCTTACAGAAAATTTAGAAAATAGCCCAGATAATACAAAAATCCGCAAAAGTGGCCGTTGGAACCGGGAGGATCGCCATCATCAACAAAAAATATAAGAGAAAACAAAATTAGACAAAAAATCATAGCATTTAATAAAACAATCGTTACCTTCCAGAAAATACAGAAAATAGCTCCGAGGAAAGAAAATCCGCAAAAATTTCAGTTGGAACCAGGAAACATGCATCTCCTAGTGAAAAATAAGAGAGGAAAATGTAGGCTGTAAAAATCATATCATTTAATAAAAAGATCCATCTCTACAATAAAATGTTGAAAATAGATTCAAGTCCCTCTCACTAACTATCTGTTAGAATCTTAACGGAAATGAGAATATTCCGTTAGTATTTAACCTTAATTTGCCCTCAAGTCCCTCAAAAGTTAGTATTTAACCTTAATAGTCCCTTAAATTTTGAACGTTAACCTTAATAGTCCCTTAATTTAATGGAATATTCCCATTTCCGTTAAGATTTTAACAGATAGTTAGTGAGAGGGACTATTAAGGTTAAATACTAACTTTTGAGGGACTTGAGGGCAAATATGAAGATTTGAGGGACGTATATCAAAATACGCAAGATTTAAGGGACGAATATGCTAAAAACCCTATAATGTAATAGAAAGATTCAAATCTTCAAGAAAATGTAGAAAATAATCCCGAGCTCAGAAAAATCTGGAAAAAATGTCTGTTGGAACAGGGAGATCGTAATCTTCGACTGGAAAAAATAGAAGCCAAAATTAAGCCAAATATCATTTTATTTAATAAAACGATCCATATCTTCCAAAAATGTGGAACATAGGCCAGAGCTCAATAAAATCTGGAAAATTGTCCGTTTAAACTGGGAGATCGTCATCTACAACCGAAAATTAGAGAAGCCAAAATTAGGCCAAAAAATCATATCATTTAATAAAAAGATCTATACCTTTCAAGCACAGAAAACCCGAAAAAACGTCTATGGGAACATGGTGATCGCCTAAAATAAGAGAAAACAAAATTAGGCCCAAAAAAATCATATCATGTAATAAAACGATCCATATCTTCCAGAAAGTGCACAAAATAGCTCGGAGGTCAAAAAATCCACAGAAATATCTTCTAGAAAATGTGGAAAATAGCCCAGAGCTCAGAAAAATATGTAGAAATGTCGGTTGGAACCAGGAGATCGACATCTTCAACTGAAAATAAGAGAAGACAAAATGTGGACAAAAAATCATATCATTTAACCAAACGATTCAAATTTTTGAGAAAATGTGGAAAATAGCTTCGTGCTCAAACAAATCCGAATAAATGTCCATTGGAATCGGGAGATCGCGATATTCAACGGAAAAATAAGAGAAGTCAAAATTAGGCTACAAAAATCATATCATTTAACAAAAAAATCCATATCTTCAAGAAAATTATGCCTAAAATCATAATATTTAATAAAAAATTCATATCTTCCAGAAAATGTGAAAAATGGTTCAAATCAGAAAAATCCGCAAAAATGTCCGTCGGAACCGGGAGATCGCCATCTTCAACAGAAAAATAAGAGAAGACAAACTTAGCTATAAAAATCATATCATTTAATAAAAAGATACATATCTTCCATAAAATGTAGAAAATAGCCATGAGCTCAGAAAAGCCACAAAAATGTCTGTTGGAACCGTCTGATAGCCTCTTCAACTGAAAATTAAGAGAAGATAAACTTAGGTTATAAAAACATATTATTTAATAAAAAGAGACATAAATTCCATAAAATATAGAAAATAGCTCGAAGCTAAGAAAAATCTGCAAAAATGTTTGTTGGAACCGAGAGATCGCCATCTTCAACTTAAAAAGAAGAATAGATTTAGGCCAAAAAATCATATTATTTAATAAAAAGATACATATCTTTCATAAGATGTAGAAAATAGCCCTGAGCTCACAATAATCCATAAAAATATCCGTTGGAACCAGCCATCTTCAACTAAAAAAGAGAAGACAAAATTAGGCCAAAAATCATATCTTTTAATAAAAGGATTCATATCTTACAAAAAATGTTGAAAATAGTCCCAAGCTATGAAAAGTCCGCAAAAATGTCCGTTGGACCCGGTAGATCGCCATCATCACCTGAAAAAATAAGAGAAGAAAAATGTAGGCTATAAAATCATCTCTTTTAATAAAAATATGATATCTTCCATAAAATGTAGAAAATAGCAACTAACTCAGAAAAACATCCAAAAAATATCAGTTGGAACCAGGAGATCACCATCTTCAATTGAAAAATAAGAGATGCAAAATTAGGACAAAAATTGAATCATTTAATATAAAGATGCATATCTTATTGAAAATTTAGAAAATAGCCCCGAGGTCAGAATAATCCGAACAAATGTAAAATGGAATCGGGAGATCGCCATCTTCTACGAAAAAAGGAGAAGACAAAATTAGGCCAAAAAATCATATCATCTAATAAAAATATCCATATCATCCAGAAAAGGTAGAAAAATAGCCTTAAGCTAAGAAAAATACGCAAAATTGTCCTTTGGAACTTGTACAAACCCATCTTCAACTGAAAAAAGTAAGAGAAGAAAAATATAGGCAATAAAAACATATCATTTAATAAAAAGATTCTCATCTTTCATAAAATGTAGGAAATAGCACCGAGGTCATAAAAATTTGCAAAAACTTTAGTTGGAACCGGTAGATCACCATCTTCAACTGAAAAACAAGAGAAGACAAAATTAGACCTAAATCATATCATTTAATAAAAAGATCCATATATTCCTGAAAATTTAGAAAATGGCGTCGAGGTAAGAATAATACGCAAAATGTCTATTGGAACCAGAGAATCTTCAACTTAAAAATAATAGAAAACAAAATTGGGTCAAAAATCATATCATTTAATAAAGAGACCCATAATTTCCTGAAAATGTAGAAAAATAGACCTAGACTCAGAAAAATCTACAAAAATGTCCATTGGAACCGGGAGATTGATATCTTCACCTGAAAAATAAGAGATTACAAAATTTGGTTATAAAAATCATATCATTTATTATAAATATTCATTCAAACAGAAAATGTAGAAAATAGCCCGGAGCTCAAAAAAATCTGCACAAATGTCTGTTAGAACCAGGAGATCGCCATCTTCAACTTAAAAAAGAGAAGACTTAATTAGGCCAAAAAACCATATCAATTCACAAAAGTTCCATATCTTCCAGAAAATGTAGAAAAATAGCACCAAGATAAGAAAAATCTACAAAAATGGACCCGGGAGATCGCCATCTTCAACTGAAAAAATTATGAGAAGACCAACATAGGCTATAAAAATTATATAATTTAATAAAAAGTTCTATATCTTCCATAAAATGTAGAAAATAGCACCAAGCTTAAAACATTTGCAAAAATGCCCGTTGGAACCGGTAGATCACCATCTTTAACTGGAAAAAAATATGAGAAGACAAAATTGGGCTATAAAAATCATATCGTTTAATAGAAAGATATATATCTTACTAAATATGTGGAAATTAGCCCGGAGCTCAGAAAAATCTGCAAAAATGTTCGTTGGAACCGAGAGATCGTAATCCTCCTCTGAAAAAGAAGAGAAGACAAAAAAGAACCAAAAATCATATTATTTAAAAAAAAATATTCATATCTTCAAGAAAATTTGGAAAATATGCTCAAGATCAGAAGAATCTGCAAAAATGCCTGTTGGAATCGGGAGATCGCCATCTTCAACTGAAAAATAAGAAAAGAGGAACTTAGGCTAAAAATCATACCATTTAATAAAAAGATCTATATCTTCAATTAACTGTACAAAATAGCTCAGTGCTCAGAAAAATCCGCAAAAATCTTCGTTAGAGCCGAGAGAGCGCCATCTTCAATAGAAAAATAAGAGAAGACAAACTGAAAAAAATAAGAAAATAGCTCCGAGCATAAAATGCAGAAAATAGCTCCGAGCTCAAAAAAATCCACAAAAATGTCCGTTGGAACAAGGAGATCCCATCTTCAACTTAAAAATAATTGAAGACAACCTTGAGCAATAAAAATCATATCATTTAATAAAAAGATCCATATCTACCATAGAATAAAGAAAATAGCACCGAGCTCAGAAAATCCGAAAAAAATTTCGTTGGAACCGAGAGATTGTTATGTTCAACTAAAAAAATGAGAGAAGACAAAATTTGGCAATAAAAATCATATCATTTAATATATAGATTCTTACTTTCCATAAAATGTTGAAATAGCCTCGAGCTCAGAAAATCCGCAAAAATATCTGTTGGCGTCGGGAGATGGCTAAATGTAACAAAAAAAAAGTCAAAATTCAACCAAAAAATGACACCATTTAATAAAACAAGCGATATCTTCCAGATAATGCTGAAAATAGCCCAGAGCTCGGAAAAATCTGCAAAAATATCCGTTGGAACCGAGAGATCACCATCATCAACAGAAAAAATATATGAGAAGATGAAATTCGGCCAAAAATCATATCATGTAATAAAACGATCGATGTCTTTCAAAAAATACAGAAAATAGCCTCGAGGTCAGAAAAATTTGTAAAAATTCTGTGAGACCACCATCTTCAAGTGAAAAATAAAACACAGAAAATAGCCTCGAGGTCAGAAATATCCGCAAAAATTTCTGTTGGAACCGAGAGATCACCATCTTCATTTGAAAAAATAAAGGAAGACAAAATTAGGATTGAAAAATCATATCATTTAATAAAATATCAGTATCTTATAGAAAATGTAGAAACCAGTCCAGAGCTTAGAAATATATACAAAAATTTCCGTTGGAACCGGGATATTGCCATCTTCAACTGAAAAATAAGACAAGACAAAAGTAGCCTACAAAAATCATATAATGTAATAAAAAGATCTATATCTTCGAGGAAATATAGAAAACAGTCCCGAGCACAGAAAAATCAGCAAAAATTTCCATTGGAACCTGGAGATCGCCATCTTCAACTAGAAAATAAGAGAAGACAAATTTATGCTAGAAAAGTCATATCATTTAATAAAAAGATCCATATCTTTCATAAAATGTAGAAAATAGCACCATGCTCAGAAAATGATACATAAAGATCTTTTCAGTTGAAAATGGCGTTATCCCGGTTACAAAGTACATTTTTATAAATGATGATGGTGATTTTTTTGTTTCGAATTTTTGTCTCCTCTTATATTTCAATTGAAGATGACAATTTCCCGGTTCTAACAAACATTTTTTGGGCTAATTTTGTCTTCTCCGATATCATTTAATAAAACGATCCATATCTTCCAGAAAATGTGGAAAATAGATCGAAGCTCAGAAATATCCGAAAAAATGTTCGTTGGTGTCGGGGGATCGCCAACTTCAATTGGAAAATAAGAGAAGACAAAAATAGGCCAAAAAATCACATCAGTTAATAAATGGATACATATCTTCCAGAAAATGTGGAAAATAGCCCGGAGCTCAAAAAAATCCGCAAAAATGTCCTTTGGGACCAAGAGAATGCCATCTTCAACTAAAATATAAGAGAAGACAAAATTAGGCCAAAAATCATATCATTCCATATAAAGGTCGCCATCTTCAATTGGAAAATAAGAGAAGACAAACTTTGATTATAAAAATCATATCATTTAATAAAAAGATTCATATCTTTCATAAAATGTATAAAATTGCCCGGAGCTCAGAAAAATTTGAAAAAATGTCCCTTAGAACCGGGAGATCGCCATCTTCAACTTAAAAATGATAGAAAACAAACTTAAGATATCAAAATCATATCATTTAATAAAAAGAGCCTTATCTTCCATATTATCTTCCATAAAATAATGAAAATAGCACCGAGCTCAGAAAATCCGAAAAAATGTTGTTGGAACCGTGTGATCGCTATATTCAACTAAAAAAATAAGAGAAGACAAAATTTGGCAATAAAAATCATATCATTTAATATAAAGATTCTTTTTTCCTTAAAATGTAGAAAATATCACCGAGCTTAGAAAAATCTGCAAAAATATCTGTCGAAACTGAGAGATTGCTAAATTTAACAAAAAAGACAAAATTCATCCAAAAAGTCATATCATTTAATAAAACAGTCGATATCTTCTAGATACTACAAAAAATAGCTCAAAGCTCAAAAAATCCGCAAAAATATCCGTATGAACCAGAAGATCGCCATCATCAACGAAAAAATATATGAGAAGATAATATTAGGCCAAAAATAATATTATTTAATAAAATGATCGATATCTTCCAGAAAATATAGAAAATAGCCTTGATGTCAGAGAAATTTGGAAGAATTTTGTTGGAACTGGGAGACCGGCATCTTTAAGTGAAAAATAAGAGAAGACAAAATTAGGCTTAAAATCATATTATTTTATAAAAAGATCAATATCTTCTAAAAATATAGAAAATAGCCCCAAGCTCAGAAAGATCGGAAAAATGTCTGTTGGAACCGAAAGATTGCCATACTTAGCTGAAAAATAGGAGTAAACAAAAATAAGCCAAAAAGTCATATCATTTAATAAAAAGAAGTAAAATAGGCTCGATGTCAGAAAAATCTTCTTCTTCAACTGAAAATAAGAGAAGACACAATTAGGCTATAAAAATCATATCATTTAATAAAAAGATTCGTATCATATAGAAAATGTAAAATACACTCGATCTCTAAAAAATCTGCAAAAATGTCTGTCAGAACCGAGAGGTCTCCATCTTCAACTGAAAAATAAGAGGAGACAAAATTAGGCTATAAAAATAATCTATTTCAATTCAAAAGATCCATATCTTCCTGAAAAAAGTCACGAGCTCTGGAAGAATACGCAAAAATGTCCGTTGGAATCCGGAGATCGCCATCTTCAACAGAAAAAAAGAGAATATGAAATTGGCCAAAAATCCTATCATTTAATAAAAAGATCAATATCTTTCAGAAAATTTAGAAAATAGCCCCGAGCCCAGAAAAATCAGTAAAAATATCTGTTGGAACCAGGAGATTGCCATCTTCAACTGAAAAATAAGTGAAGAGAAACTTAAGTTATAAAAATCATATGATTTAATGCAACATCCATATCTTTCAGAAAATGTAGAAAATATCCCCGAGCTCAGAAAAATCAGCAAAAATATCTGATGGAATCGGGAGATCGCCATCTATAACTGAAAAATAAGAGAAGACAAAATTAGGATTTAAAAATCATATCATTTAATACAAAGATCCATATCTTACAGAAAATTAAAAAATAGCGCCGAGCTCAGAAAAATAAGCAAAAAAATCTGTTGTAATTGGGAGATCGTCATCTGCAACTAAAAAATGAAAGACAAAATTAGACCAAAAAATATATCTTTCCATAAAAAGATCCATATATTCCAGAAAATGTAGAAAATAGTCCGGAGCTCTAAGAAGTCCGCAAAATGTCCATTGGAACTGGGAGATCGTCATATTCAATGTAAAAATAAGAGAAGCTAAACTTAGGCTATAAAAACTTATCATTTAATATAACGATCCATATCTTACAAAAAATGTAGAAAATAGCCCCGAGCTTAGAAAAATCCGCAAAAAAGTCCATTGGAACGGGTAGATCACCATCTCCAACCGAAAAAAGAAGAGATGACAAAATTAGGCCAAAAATCATATCGTTTAATAAAAAATACATATCTTTCAGAAAATGTAGAAAATAGACTCGAGCTCAAAAATATCCGTAAAAAATGTCCGTTGGAACTGGGAGAATGCCATCCTCAAATGAAAATTAAGTGATGACAAAATTAGGCTATAAAAATCATATCATTGATAAAGATCAAAATCTTGCAGAAAATGTGTAAAATAGTACGTAGCTCAAAAAATCCGCAAAAATGTCCGCTGGAACCAAGAGATCGCCAAATTAGGCCAAAATATATCATTTAATAGAACGATTCATATCTTCCAGAAAATGCAAAAAAAAAATAGCCACGAGCTCATAAAAATTCGCAAAAAATTTCGTTTAAACCAGAAGACGCCATCTTCAATTGAAAAATAGGTGAAGATAAACTTGGACGATAAAAATTATATCATTTAATAAAAATATTCCGATCTTCAATAAAATTTAAAAATAGCATCGAGCTTGGAAAAATCAGAAAAAATGTCTGTTAGAATCGAGAGATCGCCCTCTTCAGCAGAAAAATAAGAGAAGACAGAATTAGAACCTAAAAATCATATCTTTTAATATAAAGACTCATATCTTCCATAAAATGTAGAAAATAGCACCAAGCTCAAATAAATCTGCAAAAAATGTCTGTTGGAACCGTGAGATCTCCATGTTCAACAGAAAAAAATAAGAGAAGACAAAATTATGCAATAAAAATTATACCATTTAATATAATGATCAGTAGCTCATAGAAAATGTAGAAAATAGCTCGGAGGTCATAACAATCCCGAAAAATGTCCGTTGGAACCGTAAGATCGTTATCTTTAATGAAAAATATATGAGAAGACAACATTAATCTAAAAAATTATATCATTTAATAAAACGATCCATATCTTCCAGAAAATGTAGAAAATAGCCCCGATCTAAGAAAAATAGACAAAATGTCAGTTGGAACAGCGAGATCGCCATCTTCAACTTAATAATAAGAGAAGACAAAATTAGGCCAACGATGATATCATTTAATAAAATGATTCAAATCTTCCAAAAACTGCAAAAAATAGCTCTGAGCTCAGAAAAATCGGCAAAATGTCAATTGGAACCATGATATCGGAATTTTCAACTTAAAAATAAGAGAAAACAAAAAGGCCAAAAAATCATATCATTTAATAAAACTATTCATATCTTCCTGATAATGTAGAAAATAGGTTGGAGCTCAGAAAAATCTGCCAAAATGTCCGATGGAACCCAGAGATCGTCAACTTGAACTGAAAAATAAGATAAGTGAAAATTAGGCTATAAAAATCATAGCATTTAATATAAGCTCTGTATCGTCCAGACAATGTAGAAAATAACCTTGACCTCAAAAAATTCAGTAAAAATGTCTGTTGGAATAAGGAGATCGCCATCTTCAATAGAAAAAAATAAGAGAAGACAAAATTAGGGTATGAAAATCATATCATTTAATATAAAGATACATGTCTTCCAGAAAATGAAGAAAATAGCACCGCACTTAGAAAAATCTGTAAAAATACTCGTTGGAACTGGAAGATCGCACTCTTCAACTTAAAAACAAGAGAAACCAAAATTAGTCCAAAAATCATATCATTTAATAAAACGATTCATATCTTCAAGGAAATTTAGAAATTAGCTCGGAGCTCAGAAGATTTGCAAAAATGTCAGTTGGAACTGGGATATCGCCATCAAACTAAGAAAAGACAAAATTAGGACAAACATCATATCATTTAATAAAAAGATTCATATCATCCAGAAAGTGTATTAAAATTGCTCCGAGCTCAGAACAATCCGTCAAAATATCTGTTGGAACTGGAAAAATGACATATTCAATTGAAAAGCATGAGAAGACAAAATTAGGCCAAAAATCATATCGTTTAATAAAGAAACATATCTTCCATAAAATGTAGAAACAGCCCCAAACTCAGAAAAATCTGCAAAAATTTCCATTGGAACCTGCAGATCGCCATCTTCAACAGGAAAATAAGAAAAGACAAAATTAGACAAAAGTATCATATCATTTATTAAAACAATCCATATCTTCAAAAAATATGGAAAATAGGCCGGAGCTCAGAAAAATCCGCAAAAATGTCCGTTGGAGCCGGGTGATCGCCAACTTCAACTAGAATATGAGAGACGACAAAATTAGGCCAAAAAATCATATCATTTAATAAAAAGATTGCCATCTTCGACAGGAAAATAAGAGAAGACAAATTTAGGCTAGAAAAATCATATCAATTAATACAAATATCCATATCTTCCTAAAAATGTTGAAAATAGCACTAAGCTCAGAAACTGCTATATACAATTTTTTTCAGTTGAAGATGGCAATATCCCTGTTACAACAGACATTTTTAAAGATGAAGATGGTGTTTTCAAAGTTCCGAATTTTTTCTTCTCTTATATTTCAGTTGGAGATGTCGATTTCCCGGTTCCAAAGGACATTTTTGCCCTTAATTTGTTTTCTCTGATACCATTTAATAAAACAATCTATATTTACCAAAAAATGTGAAAAATAGCCAGGAGCACAGAAAAATCCGCAAAAATATTCGTTGGAACCGAGAAATCGCCATTTTCAACTTACAAATAATAGAATACAAATTTAAACTATAAAAATCATATAATTTAATAAAAAGATCCATTAATTCCTTAAAATAAAGAAAATAGCACAGATCACAGAAAATCCGCAAAATGCCTGTTAGAACTGGGAAACCGTCATCTTTAAGTAAAATAAGAGAAGACAAGTGTAGGCTATAAAAATCATATCGTTTAATAAAAGATTCATATCTCCAATAAAATATAGAAAATAGCCTCGAGTTCAGAAAAATCCGCAAATATTTCTGTTCGAACCGGGAGATCGCCATCATCAAATGAAAAATAAGAGAAGACAAAATTAGGGTAGAAAAATCATATCAATTAATTAAATGGTCCTTATCTTACAAAAATGTAGATAATAGTCCCGAGCTCAGAATTATCGTCCAAAATGTCCGTTGCAACCTGGATATCGACATCTTCAACTGAAAAATAAGAGAAAACAAAATTAGGCTACAAAAATCATACAATGTAATAAAATATCCATATCTTCCAGAAAATGTAGAAAATAATACCAAGCTTAGAAATATCCACAAAAATGTGTGTTGGAACTAGGAGATCACAATCTCCAATTAGAAAATAAGAGAATACAAAATTGGCCAAAATATCATATCATTTAATAAAACGATCCTTATCTTCCAAAAATGTGGAAAATAGGTCGGAGCTCAGAAAAATCCGCAAAAATGTCCTTTGGAACCAGGTGATCACCATCTTCAACTGGAATATAACAGAAGACAAAAGTAGGCTTAAAAATCATATCATTTAATAAAAGATCGGCATCTTCAACTGGAAAATAAGTGAAGGCTAATTAAGGATAGAAAAATCATAACAATTAATAAAAAGATCCAACTCTTTTATAAATTGTAAAAAATAGCACCAAGCTCAGAAAATGATATATAAAAATCTTTTAAGTTGAAGATGGCGATATCCCGATTACAACTGACATTTTTATAGATGAAGATGTTGATTTCCCTGTTCCAAATTATGTCATCTTTTATCTTTCAGTTGAAGATGGCGATTTCCCGTTCCAACAGACATTTTTGGGCCTAATTTTGTTTTCTTTGATATTATTTAATAAAAAGAACCATATATCCAGAAAATATGGAAAATATCCCTAAGCTCATAAATATCAGCAAAAATGTCCGTTTGAACCGAGAGATCACCAACTTCAACGGGAAATTAAGAGAAGAAAAAATTAAGCCAAAAAATCATATCATTTAACAAAACTCTCATTATCTTCTAGAAAATGTGGAAAATAGCCCGGAGCTCGGAAAAATCTGCAAAAATTTCCTTTGCGACTGACAGAATATATAAGAGAAAACAAACTTAGGTTATAAAAATCATATTATTTAATATAAGAGAAGACAAAATTAGGCCTAAAAAATCATATCATGATTATTATCATATCATTAATATAATGATTATTATAAGAGAAGACAAAATTAGGCCAAAAAATCATATCATTAATATAATGATTATTATCAACTGGAAAATAAGAGAAAACAAACTTAGGTTATAAAAATCATATTATTTAATAAAGAGATCCAAATCTTTCATAAAATGCAGAAAATAGCCCAGAACTAAGAAAAATCTGCAAAAATGTCCGTTGGAACCAGGAGATCGACATCTTCAACTTAAAAATAATAGAAGACAAACTTAAGTTATAAAATCCATATAATTACTTAAAAAGATACATATCTTCCATAAAATAAAGAAAATAGCATAGAGCTCAGAAAATCCGCAAAAATGTCCGTTAGAACCGGGAGATTGCTATGGTCAACTGAAAAATAAGAGAAGATAAAATTAGGTAATAAAAATCATATCATTTAATATAAACATTCTTGTTTTCCATAAAATGTAGAAATATCCCAGAGCTCAGAAAAATCTGCAAACATATCTGTCGTAATAGGGAGAGCGCAAAATTTCACGAAAAACAGAGAAGAAAAAATTAGGCCAAAATATCATATCATTTAATAAAACGATCAATATCATCGAGATAATACAGAAAATAGACCAGAGCTCAGAAAAATCCTCATAACTTCCCGAAAATATAGAAAAATAGCCATAAGCTTAGAAAATTCAGCAAAAATGTTTGTTTGGACCGAAGATTGCCATCTTCAACTGAATAATAAAATAACAAAAATTTAGGTTATAAAAATCATATCCTTTAATGTAAACATGCATATTATACAGAAAATGTAGAAAATAGATCGGAGCTCAGAAAAATCTGCAAAAGTGTCCGGAACATAAAAGATCGCAATCTTTAACAGAAAAATAAAAGAAGCCAAAATTCATATCATTTAATAAAAAGATGTGTATCTGACATAAAATGTGGAAAATGGCCCCGAGCTCAGAAAAATCCGCACAAATGTCCGTTGGAACTAGGAGATCACCATATTCAACTAAAAAAGTGTAGAAAAAATTAGGCCAAAAATCGTATCATTTAATAAAAAGGTTCATGTATCTCAGAAAATGTACAAAAAAGCCCCAAGCTAAGAACAATCCGCAAAAATGTTGGAACTTGGATATCCCCATCTTCACCTAAAAATAAGAGAAGTTAAATTTGGGATATAAAAATCATGTCATATAATATAAAGATTTTTCTCTTCCCAAAAGTGTAGAAAATAGCATTGAGCTCAAAAAAATCCGTAAAAATGTCCGTTGGAACTGTGTGATCGCCATCATCAACTGGAAAAATAAGAAAATAGCATCAAGTTCAGAAAAATCTGCTAATATTTCTGTTTGAACCGGGAGATCACCATCATCAATTGAAAAATAAGAGAAGACAAAATTAGGCTAGAAAAATCATACCATTTAATAAAAAGATCCATATCTCACAGAAAATGTAGAAAATAGTCCCGAGCTTAAAATTATCGGCCAAAATGTCCGTTCAAACCGAGATATCACCATCTTCAACTTAAAAATAAGAGATGAAAAATTAAGCTACAAAAATCATATAATGTAATAAAAAGATCCATATCATCCAGAAAATGTAGAAAATAATCCCGAGCTCATAAATATCCGCAAAAATGTCCGTTGGAACTAGGTAATCACAATCTTCAACTGGAAAATAAGAGAAGAAAAAATTAAGCCAAAAAATCATTGCATTTAATAAAACGATCCATATCTCCCAAAAATGTGGAAAATAGGCCGAAAATCAGAAAAATCCGTAAAAATATCATTTGGAACCGAGTGATCACCATCTTCAACTGCAATATAAGTGAAGATAAAATTTGGCCAAAAATCGTAACATTTAATAAAAATATCGCCATGTTCAACCGAAAAATAAGAGAAGACAAATTTCGGACAGAAAAATCATAACAATTAATAAAAAGATCCATACCTTTCATAAAATATATTAAATAGCACCAAGCTCAAAAAATGATACATAAAAATCTTTTCAGTTGAAGATGGAGATAACCTGGTTACAACAGACATTTTTATAGATGAAGATGGCGATTTCCCTGTTCCGAATTTTGTCTTCTCTTGTCTTTCAGTTGAAGACGGTGATATCCCGGTTCCAACCGTCATTTTTTCGCCTAATTTTTTCTTCTTTGATATTATTTAATAAAACGATCCATATATTCCAGAAAAAATTGTAAAATATCCCGGAGCTCAGAAACATCCGCAAAAATGTCCGCTGGAACCGAGAGATCGCCAACTTCAACTGGAAATTAAGAGAAGACGAAATTGGGCCAAAAAATTCATTTCATTTAATAAAACGTTACATATCTTCCAGAAAATGTTGAAAATAGCCCGGAGCTCAGAAAATCTGCAAAAATTTCATTTGGGACTAAGTGAAGGCCATTTTCAACTAAAATGTAAGGGAAGACAAAATTAGGCCAAGAAATCATATCATTCAATATAAAGATCGCCATCTTAAACTGGAAAATAAGAAGAAACAAACTTAGGTTATAAAAATCATATTATTTAATAAAAAGATCTATATCTTTCATAAAATGTAGAAAATATGTCGGAGCTCAGAAAAATCCGAAAAAATGTTCGTTGGCACCGGGAGATCGCCCTCTTTAACTTAAAAATAATAGAAGATAAACTTAAGCTATAAAAATCATATTATTTAATAAAAAGATCCATATCTTCCATAAAATAAAGAAAATAGCATAGAGATGAAAAAATCCACAAAAATGTCCGTTAGAACCGGGGGATTGCTATGTTCAACCGAAAAATAAGAGACGATAAAATTAGGTAATAAAAATCATATCATTTAATATAAAGATTCTTATTTTCTCCAAAATTTAGAAAATATCCCCGAGCTCAGAAAATCCTTTAAAATATCCATCGGAACCGGGAGAACTCAAAATTTAACGAAAACAGAGAAGGCAAAATTAGGTCAAAATATCATATCATTTAATAAAACGATCGATATCTTCCAGGTAATAAAAAAATAACCCAAAGCGCAAAATTTAACAAAAAAACAAGGAAGACAATCTCCCATTTTAGATTGTAAAAAACAGAAAATAGCCTTCTCTTATTTTTCAGTTGTAGATGGCGATCTCCAGATTCCATCGGATATTGTTTGTAGATTTTTCTAAGCTCGGGGTTATTTTCTACATTTTCTGGAAGATATGGATGTTTTATTAAATGATATGATTTTTATAACCTAAGTTTCTTTCTCTTATTTTCGATTGAAGATGGCGCTCTCCCGGTTACAACGGACATTTTTGCATATTTTTCCTAAGCACGGGACTATTTTCTGCATTTTCTAGAAGATTTGGATCTTTTGTATTGAAATATATTATTTTTATAGACTAATTTTGTCTCTTATTTTTCAGTTAAAGATGGCGACCTCCCGGTTCCAGGACATTTTAGAAGATTTTTCTAAGATTGAGTGTATTTTTACATTTTCTATAGGATATGGATCTTTTATTAAATGTTATGATTTTATAGCGTAATTTTGTCTTATCTTATTTTTCAGTTGAAGATTGCGATCTCCCATTCTCAAAGGACACAGTTACAGATTTTTCTGACCTCGGGCCTATTTCTGCTTTCTAAGGAACATAAAAATCTTTTTATTAAATGATATGAGTTTTGGTTTAATTTTGTCTACGCTTATTTTTAGTTAAATATGGCGATCTTTCGGTTCCAAAAGACATTTTTGCGGATTTTTCTATGCTTGGGGCTATTTTCTACATTTTCTAGAAGATATGGATCTTTTTATTAAATGATATGATTTTTCTAGCCTAATTTTGTCCACTCTTATTTTTCACTTGAAGATGCGGTCTCCCAGTTCCAACGGACATTTTTACGCATTTTTTGACCTCAAGTCTATTTTCTATATTTTCTAAAAGATATCGATCGTTTTATTAAATGATACGATTGTTTGCCCAATTTTATCTTCTTATTTTTTTCATTGAAGATGGCGATCTCTCGGTTCCAACAGGTATTTTTGCAGATTATTCTGAGCTCTTGGCTATTTTATGTATTATCTGGAAGACATCGACCATTTTATTAAATGAAATGATTTTTTGGCCAAATTTTGTTTTCTTTTTTTGTTAAATTTAGTGATCTCTCGGTTCCGACAGATATTTTTTTCGGTTTTTCTGAACTCGATGATATTTTCTACATTTTATGGAAAATAATAATCTTTATATTAATGATATGTTTTTATTGCCAAATTTTGTCTTCTCTTTTTTCAGTTGAACATAGCGATCTCTTGGTTCCAACGGACATTTTTTCGGATTTTCTGAGCTCGGTGCTATTTTCTTTATTTTATTGAAGATATGGATCTTTATATTAAATGATATGATTTTTATAGGTTAAATTTGTCTTCTGTTATTTTTAAGTTGTAGAAGCGATCTCTCGGTTCCGACGGACATTTTATGGATTTTTCTGAGCTTAAGGCTATTTTCTACATTTTATGGAAGATAAGTACCTTTTTTAAATAATATGATTTTTATAACCAAAGTTTGTCTTCTCTTATTTTCCAATTGAAGATGGCAATCTTTATATTGAATGATATGATTTTTGGCCTAATTTTGCCTTCACTTATAAAATTTAGTTGATGATGTTATTCTGTTTGCATCAAATGACATTTTTGCAGATTTTTCTGAGCTCCGGACTATTTTCCAAATTTCTTGAGGATATGGATCGTTTTGTTAAATGATATGATTTTTGGCCTAATTTTGTCTTCTCTTATTTTCCAGTTGAAGCTGGCGATCTCCCTGCTCTAAGAACATTTTTTGCTGATATTTCTGAGCTCTGGGCTATTTTCCCCATTTTCTGGAAGATATGGATCGTTTTATTAAATGATATCGGAGAAGACAAAATTAGGCCAAAAAATGTTTGTTGGAACCGAGAAATCGCCATCTTCAACTGAAATATAAAAGAAGACAAAATTTAGAATCAGAAAATCACCATCTTAATCTATAAAAATGTCCATTGTACTGGGATATCGCCATCTTCAACTGAAAAGAATTTTTTATATCATTTTCTGAGCTTGGTGCTATTTTCTACATTTTATTAAAGATATGGATATTTTTAATAAATGATATGATTTTTCTAGCCTAAATTTGTCTTCTCTTACTTTCTAGTTGAAGATGGCGATCTCCCGGTTCCAATAGAAATTTTGCAGATTTTTCTGAGTTCTAGACTATTTTCCATATTTTTGGAAGACATGGATCGTTTTATTAAATGATATGATATTTTGGCCTAATTTTGTCTTCTCTTATTTTTAAGTTGAAGGTGGCAATCTTCCGGTTCCAACGGATATTTTTGCAGATTTTTCTAAGCTCGGGGCTATTTTCTACATTTTCTTAAAGATATGGATCTTTTTATTACATTATATGATTTTTGTAGACTAATTTTGTCTTCTCTTATCTTTCAGTCGAAGATGGCAACATCACGGTTCCAACAGAAATTTTACTGATATTCTGAGCTCGGGACTAGTTTCTACATATACTGAAAGATATAGAATTTTTATTAAATGATATGATTTTTCTATCCTAATTCTGTATTCTCTTATTTTTTTAATTGACGACGGTGTGGAAATTTTTGCAGGTTTTTTGACCTCAACGCTATTTTCTGCGTTTTTGGGAAGATATCGATTGTTTTATTAAACGTTTTAATTTTTTGGCCAAATTTTGTATTCTCTTAATTTTTCGTTGATTATCGCGATCTCACGAAACAACGGATTTCATTAAGCTATGGCCTATTTTTTGTATTATCTGTAAGATATCGATCGTTTTAATAAATGATATGATTTTTGGCCTAATTTTGTCTTCTCTTTTTTCATTAAATTTGGCGATCTCTTGGTTCTTACGGATATTTTTGCTGATTTTTTGAGCTCGGGGATATTTTCTACATTTTATGGAAAATAAGAATCTTTATATTAAATGCTATGATTTTTATTGCCAAATTTTGTCTTCTCTTATTTTTCAGTTGAACATGGTGATTTCCTGGTTCCAACGGAAATTTTTTCGGATTTTCTAAGATCGGTGCAATTTTCTTTACTTTTTGGAAATTTTGATATTTTTATTAAATGATATGCTTTTGATAGCTTAAGTTTGTCTTCTATTATTTTTAAATTTTTGATGACGATCTCCCAGTCCCAACGAATATTTTTGCGGATTTTTCGGAGCTCCGGGCTATTTTCTACATTTTATGGAAGACATGGATCTTTTTATTAAATGATATGATTTTTATAACAAAAGTTTGTCTTCTCTTATTTTCCAGCGGACATTTTTGCAGATATTTCTGACCTCCGGGTCATTTTTCACATTTTCTGAAATATATGTATCGTTTTATTAAAGTATATCAGAGAAGACAAACTTAGTCCAAAAATGTCCGTTGGAACCGGAAAATCGTCATCTCCAATTGAAATAAAAACAAGACAAAATTCGGAACCGAAAAATCGCGATCTTCATCTATAAAAATGTCTGTTATAACCGGGATATCGTCATCTTCAACTGAAAAGATTTTTATATATCATTTTCTGAGCTTGGTGCTATTTTCTACATTTTATAAAGCTATTATTAATTGATAAGATTTTTCTAGCCTAAATTTGTTTTCTCTTATTTTCATGTTGAAGATGGCGATCTTTTTATTAAATGGTATGATTTTTTGACCAAATTTTGTCTTTTCTTATATTCCAGTTGAAGATGGCGATCACCCGGTTCCAACAGACATTTTTGGGGATTTTTCTGAGCTCCGACCTATTTTCCACAATTATGGAAGATATGGATTGTTTTTGTAAATGATATGATATTTTGGTCTAATTTGTCTTCTCTTATTTTCCTGATGAAGACGTCGATCTCCTGGTTCCAACGGACATTTTTGCAGATTTTTCTGAGTTTGTGGCTATTTCTACATTTTCTATAAGATATGTTTCTGTTTGTTAATGATATGATTTTTGGCCTAATTTTGTCTTCTTATGTTTTTCAGTTGAATATGTCGATTTCCCGATTCCAATGGACGTTTTGGCGGATTTTTCTGAGCATGGAGCAATTTTTTCTACATTTTCTGGAAGATATGAATCTTTTTATTAAATGAAATGATTTTTGGCCTGATTTTATATTTTGTTAGTTTTCAGTTGATGATGATCTCCCGATTCCAATGGACTTTTTTGCTGATTTTTTGAGCTCCTGGCTATTTCCTAAATTTTCTGGAAGATATGAATCATTTTATTAAATGATATGATTTTTTGGCCTAATTTTGTCTTTCTTATTTTTAATTTGAAGGTGTGATATCCTTGTTCATACGTATATTTTTGCGGATTTTTCTAGGTCTGATGCTATTTTCTACATTTTCTAGAAAACATGTATCTTTATATTAAATGATATGATTTTCATACCCTAATTTTGTCTTATCTTATTTTTCTATTGAAGATGGCAATCTCCTCGTTCCAACAGACATTTTTGAATACATTTCTGAGCTCGAGGCTATTTTCTACATTTTCTGGATGAAATGGAGCTATTTATTAAATGATATTATTTTTATAATCCAAGTTCTGCTTATCTTATTTTATTCAGTTGAAGATGACGATCTCCTGGTTCCATTAGACATTTTTTGCGGATTTTTCTGAGCTTCGGCTTATTTTCTACATTATCTGGAAGAAATGAATAGTTTTATTAAATGATATGATTTTTTGGCCTAATTTTGTTTTCTCTTATTTTTAAGTTGAAAATTCCGATATCCAGGTTCCAACTGACATTTTGCCGATTTTTCTGAGATCATGCATATTTTCTGCATTTTCTGTAAGAAATGGATCGTTTTATGAAACGATAAAATTTTTTGGTTTCCTTTTGTCTTCTCTTATTTTTTCCGTTGAAGATAGCGATCTCCCGGTTCCAATGGACATTTTTGTAGATTTTTATGAGCTCCAGCCTATTTTCTACTTTTTCTGTAAGATATGGATCTTTATATTAAATGATTTGACTTTTATAGCATAATTTTGTCTTCTCTTATTTTTTTTTCAGTTGAACATGGCGATCTCTCGGTTACAACGGATATTTTGTGGATTTTTTTGAGCTTGGTACTATTTTCTACATTTTATGAAAGATATAGGTCTATATAATAAATGATATGCTTTTTAGATTCTAATATTGTCTTCTCTTATTTTTCTGTTGAAGATGGTGATCTCTCAGTTCCAACAGACATTTTTTTTAGATTTTTCTGAGCTCGATTCTATTTTTTAAATTTTATGGAAGATATGAATCTTTTTATTAAATGATATGATTTATATCGTCTAAGTTTATCTTCTCTTATTTTTTTCAGTTGAGGATGGCGTCTCCCAGTTCAAACGGAAATTTTTGTGAATTTTTATGAGCTCGGGGCTATTTTCAAATTTTTGGATCGTTTTATTAAATGATATGATTTTTGCCCTAATTTTGTCTTCTCTTATTTTTTTCATTGAAGATGGCGATCTCTTGGTTCCAACGGATATTTTTTGCGAATTTTTTTGAGTTATGTGCTACTTTCTACTTTTTATGTAAGATATGGATCTTTATAAATGAGATGATTTTTATAGCCTAATTTTGTCATCACTTATTTTTCATTTGAGGATGGCGATCTCCCGGTTCCAATGGACATTTTTGCGGATTTTCTGAGCTCGAGTATAGTTTCTACATTTTCTGAAAGAAAAGTATTTTAATTAAATGATATGATTTTTGGCCTAAATTTGTCTTCTCTTCTTTTTTCGATTAAAAAAGGAGACCTCCCGGTTCTAACAGACTTTTTACTGATTTTTCAATGATCGGGGCTATTTTCTACGTTTTCTGTAAGATATTGATGGTTATATAAAATGATATGATTTTATAGCATAATTTTATCTTCTCTTAATTTTCTCAGTTGAATGTGACAATCTCTTGATTCCAACGGACATTTTGTGGACTTCTAAGAGCTACGGACTATTTTCTTCATTTTCTGGAAGGTATGGATCTTTTTATTAAATGATATGATTTTTTGGTCTAATTTTGTCTTTCCTTTTTCTCAGTTGAAGATGACGACTCAGAGTTCCAAAGGACTTTTTCGCGGATTTTTCTGAGCTCGGAATTATTTTTTACATTTTCTGTAAGATATGTATATTTATTTTAAATGATATGATTTTTAAATCCTAATTTTGTCTTCTCTTTTTTCAGTTGTAGATGGCGATCCCCGGGTTCTGTCGGATATTTTTGCAGATTTTTCTAAGCTCGGGGCTATTTTCTAAGATATGGATGTTTTATTAAATCATATGATTTTTATAACTTACGTTTCTCTTCTCTTATTTTACAGTTGAAGTGGTGATCTCCCTGTTCCAACGGAGATTTTTGCTGATTTTTCTAAGCTCGGGGCTATTTCCTAAATTTTCTGAAATATATTGATCTTTTTATTGAATGATAATATATTGGGCCTAATTTTCTATTCACTTATTTTTGTAGTTGAAAATGGCGATCTACCGGTTCTAACGGACATTTTTGCATATATTTCCTGAGCTCGGGACTATTTTCTGCATTTTCTTGAAGACATGGATTTATTGTATTGAAAAATATTATTTTTATAGCCTAATTTTGTCTCCCCTTATTTTTCAGTTGAAGATAGCGACCTCCCGGTTCCGACATACATTTTTCTGATTTTTATTAGAGCGAGTGTATTTTTACATTTTCTATAGGATATGGATCTTTTTATTAAATGATTTGATTTTTATAGCATAATTTTATCTTCTGTTATTTTTCAGTTGAAGATGGCGATCTCCTCGTACCAACGGACGTTTTTGCGGATTTTTCTGACCTCGGGCCAATTTCTATTTCTTTTTATTAAATGAAATGATTTTTTGACTTAATTTTGTCTACTCTTATTTTTTAGTTGAATATATCAATCTTTCGGTTCCAACAAACACATTTACAGATCTTTTTGAGCTTGGGTCTATTTTCTACATTTTCTAGAAGATATGGATCTTCTTATTAAATGATATGATTTTCTCGCCTAATTTTGTCTTCTCTTATTTTTCACTCGAAGATGGTGGTCTCCCAGTTCCAACGGAATTTTTGCGAAATTTTCTGACCTCAAGGCTATTTTCGGTATTTTCTGAAAGATATCGATCATTTTATTAAATGATATAATTTTTGGCCTAATTTTATCTTCTCATGTATAGTTTTTCGTTGATGACGGTGATCTCCCGGTTCCAACGGATATTTTTGCGGATTTTTCTGAGCTCTGAACTATTTTCTGTATTATCTGGAAGATATCGACCGTTTTATTAAATGATATGATTTTTGGTTTAATTTTTGTCTTTTTTGTTAAATTTAGCGATCTCCCGGTTCTGACAGATATTTTTTGCGGATTTTTCTGAGCTCGAGAATATTTTCTACATTTTATGGAAACTAAGAATCTTTATATTAAATGATATGATTTCTATTGCCAAATTTTGTCTTCTCTTATTTTTCAGTTGAACATGGTGATCTCTCGGTTCCAACGGACATTTTTCGGATTTTCTGAGCTCAGTGCTATTTTCTTTATTTTATGAAAGATATGTATATTTTTATAAAATGATATGATTTTGATAGCTTAAGTTTGTCTTCTATAATTTTTACGTTGAAGATGACGATCTCCCGGTTCCAATGGATATTTTTGTAGATTTTCTGAGCTCTGGGCTATTTTCTATATTTTATGGAAGATATGGATCTTTTTATTAAATGATATGATTTTTATAACCAAAGTTTGTCTTCTCTTATGTTCCAGTTGAAGATGGCGATCTTTATATTGAATGATATGATTTTTTGGCCTAATTTGTCTTCTCTTGTGTTTCAATCGAAGATGGCATTCTCTCGTTACCAAAGAAACTTTTTGTGGATTTTTCTGAGCTCCAGGTTATTTTCCCCATTTTCTGGGAGATATGGAACGTTTTATTAAATGATACGATTTTTTGGCCTAATTTTGTCTTCTCTTAATTTCCAGTTTAAGTTGGCGATCTCCCGGTTCCAACGTACATTTTTGCGGATATTTCCGAGCTACATGATATTTTCCATATTTTTTGGAATATATGTACCGTTTTATTAAATGATATTAGAGAAAACTAAATTAGGCCAAAAAATGTCCGTTGGAACCAGGACATCGCCATCTTCAACTGAAATATAATAGAAGACAAAATTCGGAACAGAGAAATCTCTTCATCTATAAAAATGTTCTTTGTACCCGGGATATCGTCATCTTCAACCGAAAAGATTTTTATATATCATTTTCTGAGTTTGGTGCTATTTTATACATTTTATGAAAGATATGGATCTTTTTATTAATTGATATGATTTTTCTATCCTAAATTTGTCTTCTCTTATTTTCCAGTTGAAGATGACGATATTTTTATTAAATGACATGATTTTTGGCCTAATTTTGTCTTCTCTTATATTCCAGTTGAAGATGACGATCACCCAGTTCCAACGGACATTTTTGCGGATTTTTTTGAGCTCAGGACTATTTTCTACATTTTGGAAGAAAAGGATCATTTTAGTAAATGATGTGATATATTGGCCTAATTTTGTCTTCTCTTATTTTTCAATTTAAGACGGTCTCCCTATTTTAACGGAAATTTTTGCGGATTTTTCTCAGCTCAGGATTATTTTCTACATTTTCTGGAAGTATGGATCTTTTTATTATATTATATGATTTTTGTAGCCTAATTTTCCATTCTCTTATTTTTCAGTTGAAGATGGCGATATCCCGGTTCCAACGGACATTTTGGACGATAATTCTGAGCTCGGACTATTATCTACATTTTTGTTAGATATGTATCTTTTTATTAAATGAAATAATTTTTCTAACCTAATTTTGTCTTCTCTTATTTTTCAATTGATGATGGCGATCTCCTGGTTCCAACAGAAATATTTGCGGATATTTCTAAACTCGAGGCTATTTTCTATATTTTATTGTAGATATGGATCTTTTTATTAAATGATAAGGTTTTTATAGCAGATGTTTGTCTCTCTTATTTTTCACTTGAAGATGATGGTTTCCCAATCCAACAGAAATTTTTGCAGATTTTTCTGTCCTCGGGGCTATTTTTTGTATTTTCTGAAAGATAAGATCATTTTATTAAATGCTATGATTTTTTTGTCAATTTTTGTTTTCATAGAGATTTTTCGTTGAGGATGGCGATCTCTCGGTTCCCACGGATATTTTTGAGGATTTTTCTGAGCCCTAGGCTATTTTCCGTATGATCTGGAAGATACCGATCGTTTTATTAAATTATATGATATTTTGTCCTAATTTTGTTTTCTCTATTTTTCATTAAAATTTTGCACAATCCCAGTTCTGACGGATATTTTTACGGATTTTTCTGAGCTTGGGGATATTTTTTACATTTTAATGTAAATAAGAATCTTTATATTAAATGATATGATTTTGTTGCGTAATTTTGTCGTCTCTTATTTTTCATAATTTTCTAAGCTCTATGTTATTTTCGTTATTTTATGGAATATATAGATCTTTTTATTAAATGATATGATTTTTATATCTTAAGTTTGTCTTCAATTATTTTTAAGTTAAAGACGTAGATCTCCCGGTTCCAACAGACATTTTTACATATTTTTCTGAGCTCCGGGCTATTTTCTACAGTTTATGAAAATATGGATCTTTTTATTAAATGATATGATTTTTATAACCTAAGTTTGTCTTCTTTTATTTTCCAGTTGAAGATGGTGATCTTTATATTGAATGATATGATTTTTTGGCCTATTTTTGTCTTCTCTTATTTTTTAGTTGAAGATAGCATTCTCTCGGTCCCAACAGACAATTTTGCGGATTTTTCTGAGCTCCAGGCTACTTTCCACATTTTATGGAAGATATGGATTGTTTTATTAAATGATATGATTTTTAACGTAATTTTGTCCTCTTATTTTCCAGTAGAAGTTGGGGATCTCCTGGTTCCAAAGGACATTTTTGCGGATATTTCTAAGCTCTGTGCTATTTTTCACATTTTCTGGAATATATGGATCGTTTTATTAAATGATATCAAAGAAGACAAATTTAGGCCAAAAAATGTCCGTTTGAACCAGAAAATCGCCATCTCCAACTGAAATATAAGAGAATACAAAATTCGCCCTCTTCATCTATAAAAATTAGATAAAAACCTGGAAACCGCCCTCTTCATCTATAAAAATGTCCATTGTTACTGGGATATCGCCATCAACTAAAAAGATTTTTATATATCATTTTCTGAGCTTAGTGCTATTTTCTATATTTTATGAAAGATATGGATATTTTTATTAATTGATATGATATTTCTAGCCTAAGTTTGTCTTTTTTTATTTTCTTGTTAAAGATGGCGATCTTTTTATTAAGTGATATGATTTTTTGGCCTAATTTTGTCTTCTCTAATATTCCAGCTGAAGATGGCGATCACCCGGTTCCAACAGACATTTTTGCGGATTTTTCTGAGCTCCCGCCTATTTTCCATATTTTTGGAAGATATGGATTGTTTTATTATATGATATGATATTTTGGTCTTATTTTGTCTTCTCTTATTTTTCTTGTTGAAGATGGCGATCTCCAGGTTCCAACGGACATTTTTGCGGATTTTTCTGAGTTTGGGGCAATTGCTACATTTTCAGGAAGATATGTTTCTTTTTGTTAAACCAACTGATTTTTGGCATGATTTTGTCTTCTCATGCTTTTCAGTTGAATATGTCGATTTCCCGGTACGGCTGACGACACAAGAAGGTCGTTCAGTGGTAAAGGGATGACCCCTTCAACTTACGATTGACGATACCGTAGGGTCGTTCAGTGGCGAAGGGGTGGCCCCTTCGACTCACAACTGACGACTGATAGCGTCATCCAGTGGCGAAGGGTGGCCCCTTCGACTCATGGCTGACGACACGGTTGGGTCGTTCAGTGGCAAAGGGGTGGCCCCTTCGACTTATGGCTGACGACACAGAAAGATCGTTTAGTGGAGAAAGGGGGGCCCTTTGACTTACAACTAACGACACGGTATGGTGGTCCAATGGAGAATGGGTGGCCCCTTCGACTTATGACTGAAGACTGATAAGGTCGTTCAGTGGCGAGGGTGGCCCCTTCAACTTATGTCTGACGATGCGGTTTGGTCGTTCAGTGGCAAAGGGTGGCCCCTTCGACTTACAACTGAAGACACGGTAGGGTCGTTCAGTGGTGAAGGGGTGGCCCCTTCGACTTACGACTGCAGACGGATAGGGTCGTTCAGTGGCGAAGGGGTGGCCCCTTCGACTTACGGCTGACGACTGATAGGGTCGTTCAGTGGCGAATGGGTGGTCCCTTCAACTTACGCTGACGACTCGATATAGTGGACATAAGTTATCCAATGTAATTTGTTTAAGGAATACATCCCTTCGGGATTTTCCTAAGGATTGGATCCTTGTAGCAGGAGTTTGATGGGGGTAATTATCATAAAATTCATAAATGCTCTATCGAAGAAAGTTGTTTCGAAAAGGCAGAAGAATTGTATTTTGATGAAAAACATGTTTATTAAAGAAAGAAAAAAGTGTGCAGGCATTTCCAAATCTCGTCGGGGGTCGCTTTTGTTCCATGCCTTTATTTGATCTTGTGATTAGAAACTTGCTAATCGACCACCTTAGTGATAGGCGACCCCATCATCTTAACCTTTTGCTTCGAGGGCCCCTCTTTGCTTTGTTGATCGTTGACCACGTTCTTGGGGTGCCCGCATTTGACCAGTGCATCGATTTATTTCTATAGTGTCTAGCAACCATCGATATCATACCCATAATTATTGTGGTATTTGTGGAACTTGAGGCATCCCTTTTTTCATATTTGCCCTTCTTGGCGGACTCCTAGACCGGTTCTTCTCGTTTAATATAAGCTAGGACCTCCGCCTTGGGCGCGTTTAGTCTTGTATAAGCTGTGCGCTCCATGTTTCGGGGGCTCCTCTCCCTCTGTCTCTTGTCCCGAAATTCCTGGCGAGGGGTTCCCTGGATGGATTTTCTCGCCTGGTGTCTCCATGACAGGTATGAGTGTCTTTCATAGTAGCTTCAGTTGGTTCCTCCGCTTCTTCAGAGATGGTGAACCGATCTTTTATATTGAACAGCTCCACGAGGTTGTTAGGTGGAAACTGGTGGAGTGCCCTCCGCAAGTGTTTGTCCTGCACTGCTTGAGTGAAGGCCGCAAAGATAGTCATATCTCTACTTTGAGCATTTTATCCCTGAATCGTTGGACGAGGGCGCGGATTGGCTCCTTATCCTTCTGTTTGAAGGTAAATAGGTGGAAGGACTTTCTTTTGGGATGCCGATCTGAGAAAAATTGCGAGCAAAACAACCGGCTAATTCATCGAATGACCCGATACAGCCGTCGAGTAAGCCATTGTACGAGCCCTCTGCCATCTTGACGAGGGTAGTGTGAAAAGCTCGGCAGAGGTATGGCTCATCGCCTCATGAAGCAGCATCATGTTTAGGTATTTGCGGATATGTGCCCACGGGTCGCCTCTGCCATCATATATTGGCAAGGCGGTGAGTTTGAATTTCGGGAGAAAAGGATCAGACGTGATGTTTACTTTAAACGTGGTTTGGCGAAGTGCGGAATGGATAAGCTGGAATCGTCCATCCCTGCATTGCATGTATGTAGCTCCTGAGGATCGGTTGAGAATTTCCTCCGCCTCTCTCCTCCCATACCCACCTGCAAAATCGAGATGGTTGTAGCCTGGTGAGATTCCATTTATTACCTAATCCATGATGCTGCGAGTCACTTGCTTATAGTTGGATGGACAAGGTCCTCCCCAGAAACAGAAGGTATGGTTTTCATTCTTCATTTCACCGTATTGGTGAGATGTATGAGTTGTATTGAGTGTGGCAATCTCTTGCCGATCCACTCTCGGATCTCTTGGATCTCTAAGCATGGATGTGCCTCTCGTCGGTGTCAGAGTTGGATTTGGAGGCGGTAGTTGCTCATTTGCAAGTGGTGGATCTCCAATGCTTTGACGCACCAGAGTCGCCAATACGCAGAGACTCTTGTCGACCCGTTCTGCAAATTGGTCAAATTGCTCCTGGGGCACCTTAGGTACTTTGGTGGTCCTCTTGGATCTTTTTGATCAGGATGTTGAACCTGAGGCATCCTCCACTTGGACGTTGTTTGCTTTTTGTTTCTCGCTTGGACCTGGGTTCGGTTCGACATTTCTTGGTCCAGCCGATATAGCTTATTGATTGCTTTGGGATGTCGAACTAATAAACTTTTCCACAGACGGTGCCAAACTGTTAAGGCCAAAAATGATCGAAAAAATTGAGATGCTGACGTGGATCCTTTCTTGTTGAGTTGGAGCCTCATCAGTCGGTTGAGTAGGACCATATGTTGGCAAAATCAGAGTCATTGGTGAATGGTGGTTGACTTGCATTGCTTGTTCGACCCTCGAACGGTTCGAGCATCGGTCGATTGATGTTGAGAAGCTCAGGTACGAACCTCTTGTAGGACCGAGACTCGAAGATCTGCACCATAAGGAAGCATCAATGGGGGTCAGATCTGGGTCCCGACCCAAATCCGATGGGATCAGTAAATGGAAAACCACTGATATTTCATCTTTGTGATATCGTCAATTTTGCCCCTCCAATACTTAAGTTAGAATGGAACTTAAGAGAGGGAAGAAGCTTGGAGTAGTTGAGACCGACCAACGAAGCTCGTCTCAGGTCTGGCGTCGCAAGCTCTTTTGTGGAAGAAATATAAGATGAAGTATGTAATCTTAGAGTATCAGATCTTGTACCTCTTTATTCTGTTCGTCTCCATGTATTTATAGACCTCTGGGGCCTTTTAAGTGACGTTGGGAGGATAACGGTCACCAATTATGGTGCCATGATCTCCCCCTTTAATATGGGTAACCGTCGTCCACGTCGCTGCTATTTATGAGCTCACCCTCAATCCCACGTTTAATTGGTGGGAGTGCAACGGGTGACTCGCATGTGGGACTTGACTGAGTCAGTTTTATGCTTCACTTGTGGGCTCTGTGGGCATTAATCGCTCGCCAAACGAGTCCCCTCGAGTGCCGGCCCGATGACTCAACATGCCTAATTTTGTTTTCTATTATTTTTCAGTCCAACTTAAATTTTTGCGGATTTTTTGATCTCTGAGGTATTTTCTAAATTCTGGAAGATATGTATCTTTTTATTAAATGATATGATTTTTATAGCCTAAGTTTGTCTTCTCTTATTTATCTGTTTAAGATGGCGATCTCCTGGTTCCAACGGACACTTTACGGATTTGTCTAAGATCCGATCTATTTTCTACATTTTATGTAAGATGTAGATCACTTTATTTAATAATATGATTTTCTTTTCATAAATTTATCTTCTCTTTTTTTGAAGATGGCGATCTCCCGGTTTCAACGGACAGTTTTGCAGATTTTTCTGAGCTCCGACCAATTTTCTACATTTTCTGTATTATATGAATCTTTATATTAAATGATATGCTTTTTATTGTCTAATGTTATCTTTTCTTATTTTTCAGTTGAAGATCGCGTTCTCGTTTACCACGGACATTTTTTTCAGATTTTTCTTAGCACGGATCTATTTTCTACAATTTATTAAAGATATGGATCTTTTATTAAATGATATGATTTTTATAGCATAATTTTGTCTTTTCTTTTTTAGTTGAGAATGGCGATCTCCAAGTTCCAATGGACATTTGTGAGGATTTTCTTAGATATGGATCTTTTATTAAATTATTTGATTTTTGTCCTTATTTTGTTTTCTCTTTTTAAGTTGAAAATTCTGGTCCCTAGGTTTCAACTGACATTTTTCCATTTTTCTGAGCTCGGGGTATTTTCTGCATTTTCTAGAAGATATGGATCTTTTTATTAAATGATATCATCTTTGGCCTAATTTCATCTTCTCTTACGGTTAAGTTGAAGATGGGGATCTCACTGTTCAAACTGACATTATGCTGATGTTCTAAGATCAGGGCTATTTCTGCATATGCTGGAAGTATGGATTGTTTTATTAAATGATATAATTTTTTGATTTAATTTTGTCTTCTCTTATTTTTTTTCGTTGAAGATAGTGATCTCCTAGTTCCAACAGACATATTTGCGGATTTTTATGAGCTCCAGGCTATTTTCTATATTTTCTGTAAGAAATGAATCTTTATATTAAATGATATGATTTTTATAGCATAATTTTGTCTTCTCTTATTTTTTCTGTTGAACATGGCGATCTCCAGGTTCCAACGGACATTTATGCGGATTTTTGTTGAGCTTGGTGCTATTTTCTATATTTTATGGAAGATATGATTCTATATATTAAATGATATGATTTTTAGGTTCTAATTTTGGCTTCTCTTATTTTTTTGTTGAAGATAGCGATCTCTCGGTTCCAACAGACATGTTTTCGGGTTTTTCTGAGCTTGGTACTATTTTCTAAATTTTATGAAAGATAAGGATCTTTTTATTAAATGATATAATTTTTATCGTCTAACTTTATCTTCTCTTATTTTTTAGTTGAAGGTGGCGTCTCCCGGTTCGAATGGAAATTTTTGCGAATTTTTATGAGTTCGGGGCTATTTTCTATTTTTATAAAGATTTGGATCATTCGATATGATTTTTGGACTAATTTTGTCTTCTCTTATTTTTTTTCCGTTGAAGATGGCGATCTTTTGGTTCCAATGAACATTTTGGCGGATTATTTGGGCTACGAGCTATTTTCTATAGTTTCTGTTAAATATGGATCTTTATAAATGATATGATTTTTATAGCCTAATTTTTTCACCACTTATTTTTCATTTGAGGATGGCGATCTCCCGGTTCCAACGGACATTTTTACGAATTTTTCTGAGCTCGAGTCTATTTTCTACATTTTCTGAAAGCTAAGTATCTTTATATTAAATGATATGATTTTTGGCATAATTTTGTCTTGCCTTTTTTAGTTGAAGACGACGATCTCCCGGTTCCAATTGACATTTTTGCGGTATTTTATGAGATCGACGCTATATTTTACATTTTCTGTAAGATATGGATCTTTATATTAAATGATATAATTTTTAAATCCTAATTTTTTCTTCTCTTATTTTTAGTTGTAGATGGCGATCTCCTGGTTTCATCGGATATTGTTGCAGATTTTTCTGAGCTTGGGACTATTTTCAACATTTTCTGGAAGTATGGATGTTTTTAAATGATATGATTTTTATAACCTAAGTTTCTCTTCTTTTATTTTTCAGTTGATGATGTCGATCTCCCCAGTCCCAACGGATATTTTTGCTGATTTTTCTGAGGTTGGGGCTATTATCAAAATTTTCTAAAAGATATTGATCTTTTTATTAAATGATAGGATTTTGGCCTAATTTTCTATTATCTTAGTTTTCAGTTGAAGATGTCAATTTCCCAGTTCCAATGGAATTTTTGCATATTTTTCGGTAGCTCGGGACTATTTTCTGCATTTTCTGGAAGATTTGTATCTTTTGTATTGAAATATTTTTTTATCCTAATTTTGTCTCCTCTTATTTTTCCATTGAAGATGGCGACCTCCCAGTTCCAACGGATATTTTTGCAGATTTTACTGAGATCGAGCGTATTTTTACATTTTCTATATGATATGGATCTTTTTATTAAATGATATGATTTTCATAGCCTAATTTGGTCTTCTCTTATTTTTCAGTTGAAGAAGGTGATATCCCTGGACCAACAGATATTGTTGTGGATTTTTCTGACCTTTGGCCTATTTCTACTTTTGTGGAAGATATGTATCTTTTTATTAAATGATATGAGTTTTGGCTTAATTTTGTCTACTCTTATTTTTCAGTTGAATTTGGCGATCTTTCGGTTCCAACAGAAATTTTTGCGGATTTTTCTAAACTTCGGGCTATTTTCTATATTTTCTAGAAGATATGGATCGTTTTATTAAATGATATGATTTTTCTAGCCTAATTTTGTCTTCTCTTATCTTTCACTTGAAGATGCGATCGCCCAACCCCAATAGACATTTTTGCGAAATTTTCTCACATCGATGCTATTTTTTGTATTTTGGACCTAATTTTATCTTCTCATATTTTTTTCGTTGATGAAGGAGATCTCTCGGTTCCAACGGATATTTTTGCGGATTTTTCTGAGCTCTGGGCTATTTTCTGTATTTTCTGGAAGATATCGACCATTTTATTATATGATATGATTTTTTTGGCAAATTTTGTTTTCTTTTTTTGTTAAATTTAGCGATCTCTCGGTTTCGACAAATATTTTTTCAGATTTTTCGGAGCTCGAGGATATTTTCTAAATTTTATGGAAAATAAGAATCTTTATATTAAATGATATGATTTTTATTGCCAAATTTTGTCTTTTGTTTTTTCCAGCTGAACATAACGATCTATCAGTTCCAATGGACATTTTTCGGATTCTTTGAGCTCGGTGCTATTTTCTTTATTTCATGGAAGATATGGATCTTTTTATTACATGATATGATTTTTATAGCATAAGTTTGTCTTCTATTATTTTTAAGTGGAAGAAGCGATCTCCCGGTTCCAACGGACAATTTTTGCGGATTTTTTTCGAGCTCAGTGCTATTTTGTACATTTTACGGAAGATATGGATATTTTATTAAATGATATGATTTTCATAACCAAAGTTTGTCATGATTTTGGCCTAATTTTGTCTTCTCTCGGTCCTAAAGGACATTTTTTGCGGATTTTTCTAAGCTTCGGGCTATTTTCGACATTCCCTAGAAGATATTGATCGTTTTATTAAATGAAATGATTTTTAGGCCTAATTTTGTCTTCTCTTAATTTTCAGTTGAAGTTGGTGATCTCCCGGTTCCAACGGACATTTTTGCGGATATTTCTGATCTCTGGGCTATTTTTGACATTTTCTGGAAGATATTGATCGTTTTATTTAATGATATCGGAGAAGACAAAATTAGGCCAAACAATGTTTGTTGGAACCGGGAAATTGTCATATTCAACTAAAATATAAGAGAAGACAAAATTTGGAAATGGGAAATCACCTTGTTAATCTATAAAAATGTCTATTGTAACTGGGATATCGCCATCTTCAACTGGAAAGATTTTTATAAATCATTTTCTAAGCATGGTGCTATTTTCTACATTTTATGAAAAATATGGATCTTTCTATTAAAAGATATGATTTTTCTAGCCTAAATTTGTCTTCTCTTATTTTCCAGTTAAAGATGGCGATCTTTTTATTAAATGATATGATTTTTGGCTTAATTTTGTCTTCTTATATATTCCTGTTGAATATGGCGATCACCCAGTTCCAAATGACATTTTTACGGATTTTTTTGAGCTTCGACCTATTTTCCAAATTTTTGGAAGATATGGATTGTTTTATTAAATGATATGATATTTTGACCTAATTTTATCTTCTCTTATTTTTCCAGTTGAAGATGGCAATCTCCAGTTCCAATGGACACTTTTGCGAATTTTTCTAAGTTTGGGGCTATTTCTACCTTTTCTGGAAGATATGGTACTTTTTATTAAACAATATGATTTTTTTTGCCTAATTTTGTATTCTCATATTTTTCAGTTGAATATGTCAATTTTCCGATTGCAACAGACATTTTTGCGAATTTTCTGAGCTCGGAGTAATTTCTCTACATTTCCTGGAAGATATGGACTTTTTATTAAATGATACGATTTGTTGGCCTAATTTTGTCTTTTCTTAGTTTCCAATTGATGGCGATCTCCCAGTTCCAACGGACATTTTTACAGATTTTCTGAGCTCTGGGTTATTTTCCACGTTTTTGGAAGATATGGATCATTTTATTAAATGATATGATTTTTTGTCTTAATTTTGTCTTCTCTTATTTTTAATTTAAAGAGTCCAATCTCCCGGTTCCAACGGATGTTTATGCGGATTTTTCTGAGTTCGGTGCTATTTTCTACATTTTCTGGAAGACATGTATCTTTATATTAGATATGATTTTCATACCCCAATTTTGTCTTCTCTTATTTGTTGTATTGAAGATGTCGATCTCCTCGTTCCAAAGGACATTTTTACAGATTTTTCTTAGCTTGAGGCTATTTTCTACATTTTCTGGATGTAAGGAGCTTTTTATTAAATGATATAATTTTATTACCTAAGATTCACTTATCTTATTTTTCAGTTGAAGATGACGATCTCCCGGTTCCATCGGACATTTTTTCGGATTTTTCTGAGCTCCGGTCTATTTTCTACATTATCAGGAAGATATGAATAGTTTTATTAAATGATATGATATTTTGGCCTAATTTTGTATTCTCTTATTTTAAGTTGAAAATTCCGATCCAACTGACATTTTGCCGATTTTTATTAGCTCGAGGCTAATTTCTGCATTTTCCAGAAGATATGGATCTTTTTATTAAATGATATCATCTTTGGCCTAATTTTTTTCTTTTATTTTTAAATTGAAGATGTGATCTCACTTTTCCGACAGAATTTTTTGCGGATTTTTCTAAGCTTTAGTCTATTTTCTACATTTTCAGTAAGATATGGATCTTTATATTAAATGATATGATTTTTATAGCCTAATTTTATCCTCCCTTATTTTTTTCAATTGAATATGACGATTCCCCCGTTCCAACGGACATTTTGCGGACTTCTCTGAGCACCGGACAATTTTCAGCATTTTGTGGAAGAAATGGATCTTTTATTAAATGATATGATTTTTGGCCTAATTTTGCCTTCTCTTATTTTTCAGTTGTAGATTGTGATTTCCTGGTTCCATCGGATATTGTTTGCAGATTTTTCTTAGCTCGGGGTAGTTTTCTACATTTTCTGGAAGATAGGGATGTTTATTAAATGATATGATTTTTTATAATCTAAGTTTCTCTTCTTTTATTTTTCGGTTTAAGATGGCGATCTCCCGGTTCCTACGGACATTTGGGCGTATTTTTCCTGAGCCTGGGACTATTTTTTGCATTTTCTAGAAGATTTGGATCTTTTGTATTGAAATATATTATTTTTATAGCCTAAATTTGTCTCCTCTTATTTTTCAGTTGAAGATGTCGACCTCCCGGTTCCAACGGATATTTTTGAAGATATTTCTAAGATCGAGTGTATTTTTACATTTTCTATAGGATTTGGATCTTTTTATTAAAAGATATGATTCTTATAGCCTAATTCTGTCTTCTCTTATTTTTTTAGTTGAAGATGGCGATCACCCCGTCTCAACAGACATTGTTGCGGATTTTTATTACCTCGGGCCTATTTCAACTTTTTGTGGAAGATATGTATCTTTTTATTAAATGATATGAGTTTTGGCTTAATTTTGTCTACTCTTATTTTTCAGTTGAATATGGCGATCTTTCGGTTCCAACAGATATTTTTGCGAATTTTCTAAGCTTGGGGCTATTTTCTACATTTTCTAGAAGACATGAAACTTTTTATTAAATGGTATATTTTTCTAGCTTAATTTTGTCTTCTCTTATTTTTCACTTGAAGATGGCGGTCTCCCAGTTCCAACGGGCATTTTTACAAATTTTTCTGACCTCGATGATATTTTTTGTATTTTTTGAAAGATATCGATCGTTTTATTAAATGATATGATTTTTGACCGAATCTTAACTTCTCATTTTTTTCGTTGATAATGGCGATCTCCCGGTTCTAACGGGTATTTTTGCAAATTTTTCTGAGCTCTAGGCTATATTCTGTATTATCTTGAAGATATCGACCGTTTTATTGAATGCTATGATTTTTGGCTGAATTTTGTTTTCTTTATTTTTGTAAAATTTAGCATCTCCCAGTTCCGACAGAAATTTTTGCGGATTTTTCTGAGCTCGAGGATATTTTCTTCCTTTTATGGGAAATAATAATCTTTATATTAGATTATATTATTTGTATTTTCAAATTTTGTCTTCTCTTTTTTTGAATTGAACATAGCGATCATTTGGTTCCAACTGACATCTTTTCGGATTTTCTAAGCTCGGTGCCATTTTTTTAATTTTATTGAAGATATGGATCTTTTTATTAAATGATATGATTTTTATAGCTTAAGTTTGTCTTCTATTATTTTTAAGTTGAAGATGCAAACTCCCAGTTCTGACGGACATTTTTGCGGATTTTTCTGAGCTCAAGGCTATTTTCTACATTTTATGGAAGATATGGATCTTTTTTTAAATAATATGATTTTTATAACCAAAGTTTGTCTTCTCTTATTTTCCAATTGAAGATGGCGATATTTATATTTTTGTGGATTTTTAGTTGAGCTTAGAAAATATTTTAGTTGAAGATGTGATTCTCTCGGTCCCAAAGGATATTTTTATGGATTTTTTGAGCTCCGGACTATTTTACACATTTTCTTGAAGATATGGATCGTTTGTTAAATGATATGATTTTTGTCCTAATTTTGTCTTCTCATATTTTCCAGTTGAAGTTGGCGATCTCCCGGCTCCAACGAACATTTTTGCGGATATTTCTGAGCTCCAGGCTATTTTCCACATTTTCTTGAAGATATGGATGTTTTATTAAATGATATCGGAGAAGACAAAATTAGGCCAAAAAATGTTGGTTGGAACCAGAAAATCGCCATCTTCAATGGAATATAAAAGAAGATAAAATTCGAAAACAAGAAATGACCATCTTAATCTATAAAAAAGTCCATTGAACTGGGAAATCTTCAACTGAAAAGATTTTTATATATCATTTTCTGAGCTTGGTTCTATGTTCTACATTTTATGAAAGATATGGATCTTTTTTTAATTGATATGATTTTCTAGCCTAAATTTGTCTTCTCTTATTTTCCTAGTTGAAGATGACGATCTCCCGGTTCCAATGGAAATTTTTGCAAATTTTTCTGAATTTCGGCCTATTTTCCACATTTTTTGGAAGACATGGATCGTTTTATTAAATGATATGATATTTGGGCCAAATTTTGGCATCTCTTTCAAGTTGAAGATAGCGATCTCCTGGTTCCAACGGATATTTTTGTAGATTTTTCTGAGCTCGGTGCTATTTTCTACATTTTCTCGAAGATATGGATCTTTTTATTACATTATATGATTTTTGTAGGCTAATTTTGTCTTCTCTTACTTTTCACTTGAAGATGGCAACTTCCCGGTTCCAACGGACATTTTTGCCGATATTTCTGAGCCCTGGACTAGTTTCTACATTTCTTGTTGGATATATATATCTTTTTATTAAATGATATGATATTTTTATCCTAAGTCTGTATTCTCTTATTTTTCGATTGAAGATGGTAAACTTCCAGTTCCAAGGGAAATTTTTACAGATTTTTCTGACCTCGACGCTTTTTCTGCGTTCTTTGGAAGATATCTATCGTTTTATTAAATGTTTTGACTTTTTGGCCGAATTTTGTCTTCTCTTATTTTTTTAGTTGATTATCGCCATCTCCCAAAACCAACGGATATTTTTGCGGATTTCATTGAGCTATGGCCTATTTTTTGTATTATCTGGAAGATATCGATCGTTTTAATAAATGATATGATTTTTGGCCTAATTTTGTCTTCTCTTTTTTCATTAAATTTGGCAATCTCCTTGTTCTGACGGATATTTTATCGGATTTTTCTGAGCTCGAGGATATTTTCTTCATTTTAGGGAAAATAAGAATCTATATATAAATTATATGATTTTTATTGCCAAATTTTGTCTTCTCTTATTTTTCAGTTGAACATGGCGATTTCCCGGTTCCAACGGAAATTTTTTCGGATTTTCTAAGGTCGGTGCTATTTTCTTTACTTTATGGAAATATGGATCTTTTTATTAAATGATATGCTTTTGAAAGATTAAGTTTGTCTTCTATTATTTTTAAGTTGAAGATGACGATCTCCGAGTTCTGTCGGACATTTCTGCGGATTTTTTTGGAGCTCCAGGCTATTGTTTTATTAAATGATATGAGTTTTGTAACCTAAGTTTGTTTTCTCTTATTTTCCAGTTGAAGATGGTGATCTTTTTATTACATGATACGATTTGTGGCCTAATTTTGTCTTCTCTTATATTTCAGTTGAAGATGGCATTCTCTCGGTCTCAAACAAAATTTTTGCGGGTTTTGAGTTCCGAGTTATTTTCCACATTTTCTGGAAGATATGTAACGGTTTATTAAATTATATGATTTTTTGGCCTAATTTTGTCTTCTCTTACTTTCCAGTTGAAATTGGCGATCTCCCGGTTCCAACGGACATTTTTACTGATATGTCTGAGCTCCAAGATATTTTCCATATTTTGTGGAATATATGGATCATTTTATTAAATGATATCAGAGAGGATAAAATTAGGCCAAAAAATGTCCGTTGGAACTGAGAAATCGCCATCTTCAACTAAAATATAAGAGAAGAAAAAATGTGGACCCAGAAAATCGCCATCTTCATCTCTAAAATGTCTGTTGTACTTGGATATCGCCATGTTCAACTGAAAATATTTTTATCTATCATTTTCTGAGCTTGGTGCTCTTTTATACATTTTTTGAAAGATATGGATCTTTTTATTTATTGATATAATTTTCCTAGCCTAAATTTGTCTTCTCTTATTTTCTAGTTGAAGATGGCGACCTTTTTATTAAATTATATGCATTATTGGCCTAATTTTGTCTTCTCTTATATTCTAGTTGAAGGTGGCGATCATCCGGTTCCAATGGATATTTTTTGCGGATTTTTCTGAGCTCCGGCCTATTTTCCACACTTTTGGAAGATATGGATCATTTTATTAAATGATATGATATTTTGGCTTAATTTTGTCTTCTCTTATTTTTCGGTTGAAGATTACGATCTCCCTGTTCCAATGGACATTTTTGCGGATTTTTCTGATCTCGTGATTATTTTCTACATTTTCTGGAAGATATGGATCTTTTTATTAAATTATAGTTTTTATAGTCTAATTTTATCTTCTCTTATTTTTAAGTTGAAGATGGCGATATCCCTGTTTCAACGGACATTTTGGCTGATATTTCTGAGCTCGGGGCTATTTTCAACATTTTTTGTAAGATATGTATCTTTTTATTAAATGATATGATTTTTCAAGACTATTTTGGCTTCTCTTATTTTTCAATTAATGATGACAATCTCCCTGTTAAAATGGAAATTTTTGCGGAATTTTCTGAACTTGAGTCTATTTTCTACATTTTATTGTAGATATGGATCTTGTAATTAAATGATATGATTTTTATAGCCTACATTTGTCTTCTCTTATTTTCCACTTGAAGATGCCGGTTTCCAGGTTCCAGCGGAAATTTTTGCGGATTTTTCTTTCCACGGGGCTATTTTCTGTATTTTCTGGAAGATAACAATCGTTTAAATAAATTCTATGATTTTTTTGTCTAATTTTGTGTACTCATTGATTTTTCGTTGATGATGGTGATCTCTCGTTTCCCACGGATATTTTTGAGTATTTTTCTGAGCTCGGGGCTATTTTCAGTATAATCTGGAAGATATCGATCATTTTATTAAATGATATGATATTTTGGCCTAATTTTGTCTTCTTTATTTTTCGTTAAATTTGCGCTCTCATGGTTCCGATGGATATTTTTGCGGATTTTTTCGAGCTCGGTGATATTTTCTACATTTTATGGAAAATAAGAATCTTTATATTAATTGGTATGATTTTTATTGCCTGATTTTGTTCTCTTATTTTTCAGTTGAACATAGCAATCTCCTGGTTGTAACGAATATTTTTGCAGATTTTCTAAGCTCTGTGCTATTTTCCTTATTTTATGGAAGATAGGGATCTTTTTATTAAATGATATGATTTTTATTGCTTAAGTTTGTCTTCTATTATTTTTAAGTTGAAGATGGCGATCTCCTGGGTCCAAAGGACATTTTTACGGATTTTTATGAGCTTCGGCCTATTTTCTACATTTTATGGAAGATATGGATCTTTTTACTAAATAACATGATTTTTAAAACCAAAGTTTCTCTTCTCTTATTTTACAGTTGAAGATGGTGATCTTTATATTGAATGATATGATTTTTTGGCCTAATTTTGTCTTCTCTTATATTTCAGTCGAAGATGGCATTCTCTCGGTCCCAACAAACATTTTTGCAGAATTTTCTGAGCTTCGGACTATTTTCCACATTTTCTAAAAGATATGGATCGTTTTATTAAATGATATGATTTTGGCCTAATTTTGTCTTCTCTTATTTTTCATTAGAAGTTGGCGATCTCCCGGTTCCAACATACATTTTTGCAGATATTTCTGACCTCGAGCTATTTTTCGCATTTTCGGAAATATTTGGATCATTTTGTTAAATTATATCAGAGAAGATAAAATTAGTCCAAAAAATATCCATTGGAACCAGAAAATCGCCATCTCCAACTGAAATATAAGGGAAGACAAAATTCGGAACCGGGAAATCGCGATCTTCATCTATAAAAATGTCTGTTGTAACCGAGATATCGCCATCTTCAACTGAAAAGAGTTTTATATATCATTCTAAGCTTGGTGCTATTTTCTACATTTTATGAAAGATATTATTAATTGATAAGATTTTTCTAGCCTAAATTTGTCTTCTCTTATTTTCATGTTGAAGATGTCAATCTTTTTATTAAATGATATGATTTTTTGACCAAATTTTGTCTTCCCTTATATTCCAGTTGAAGATGGCGATCACCCAGTTCCAACGGACTTTTTTGGGGAGTTTTCTGAGCTCCGGCCTATTTTCAAAATTTATGGAAGATATGGATTGTTCTATTAAATGATATGAGATTTTGGTCTAATTTTGTCTCCTCTTATTTTCCAGTTAAAGACGTCGCTCTCCCGGTTCCAACGGACATTTTTGCGGATTTTTCTGAGTTTGTGGCTATTTCTACATTTTCTGGAAGATATGTTTCTGTTTATTAAACGATATGATTTTTTGGGCTAATTTTGTGTTCTCATGTTTTCAGTTGAATATGTCGATTTCCCGGTTCCAATGGACGTTTCGACGGATTTTTCCTGAGCTCAGAGCAATTTTTTCTACATTTTCTGGAAGATATGAATCTTTTTATTAAATGATATGATTTGTTGTCCTAATTTTGTCTTTTGTTAGTTTTAAGTTGATGGTGATCTCCCGATTCTAACAGATATTTTTGCTGATTTTGTGAGCTGTTGGCTATTTTCTAAATTTTCTGGAAGATATGAATCGTTTTATTAAATGATATGATTTTTGGCCTAATTTTGTCTTTCTTATATTTAAGTTGAAAAGTGCGATCTTCCAGTTCCGACGGATATTTTTGCAGATTTTTCTAAGTTCAATGCTATTTTCTACACTTTCTAGAAAACATGTATCTTTATATTAAATGATATGATTTTCATACCCTAATTTTGTCTTCTCTTATTTTTCTATTGAAGATGGCGATCTCCTCGTCCAACAGACATTTCTGCTGATTTTCCTGAGCTCGAGTCAATTTTCTACATTTTCTGGATGATATGGAGCTTTTTATTAATTGAAATGATTTTAATAACCTAAGTTCTGCTTATCTTATTTTTAAGTTGAAGATGTCGATCTCTCGGTTCCATCAGACATTTTTTGCGGATTTTTCTTAACTCCGGCCTATTTTCTACATTATCTGGAAGATATGAATAGTTTTATTAAATGATATGATTTTTTGGCCTAATTTTGTTTTCTTTTATTTTAAGTTGAAAATTTCGATATCCCGGTTCCAACTAACATTTTGTCGATTTTTCTGAGATCAGGCCTATTTTCTGCATTTTTTGGAAGATATGGATCGTTTTATTAAACGATATAATTTTTTGGTTTAATTTTGTCTTCACTTATTTTTTTCATTAAAGATACGGACATTTTTGTGGATTTTATGAGCTCCAGCCTATTTTCTACATTCTATGTAAGATAAGGTTATTTATATTAAATGATATGACTTTTATAGCATAATTTTGTCTTCTCTTATTTTTTCAGTTGAACATGGCGATCTCCCGGCTCCAACGGACATTTTGCGGATTTTTTAGCTTGGTGCTATTTCAACATTTTATGGAAGATATGGGTCTATATATTAAATGATATAATTTTTAGGTTCTAATTTTGTCTTCTCTTATTTTTTTATTGAAGATGGCGATCTCTCAATTCCAACGGATATTTTTTTTGGATTTTCCTGAGCTCGGTTCTATTTTTTAAATTTTATGGAATATTTGAATCTTTTATTAAATGGTATGATTTTTATCGTCTAAAGTTTATCTTCTCTTATTTTTCAGTTGAAGATGGCGTCTTCCAGTTCGAACGGAAACTTTGCAAATTTTTATGAGCTCGGGGCTATTTTCTGCATTTTTGGATCGTTCTATTAAATGATACGATTTTTGGCCTAATTTTGTCTTCTCTTATTTTTTTCGTTGAAGATGGTGATCGCTTGGTTCCAACGGACGTTTTTGCGGATTTTTTGAGCTATGTGCTACTTTCTACTTTTTTGTAAGATATGGATCTTTATAAATGAGATGATTTTTATATCCTAATTTTGTCATCACTTATTTTTCATTTGAGGATGGCGATCTCCCGGTTCCACCGGACATTTTTATGGATTTTTCTGAGCTCGAGTCTTGTTTCTACATTTTCTGAAAGATATGTATTTTTTATTAAATGATATGATTTTTTGGTCTAATTTTGTATTCACTTCTTTTTTTTCGATTGAAGAAGGTTACCTCGCGGTTCCAGCAGACTTTTTTACCTATTTTTCTAAGCTCAGGGCTATTTTCTACATTTCTGGAAGATATGGATGATAATATTAAATGATATGATTTTTATAGCCTAATTTTCTCTTCTCCTATTTTTCTCAATTGAATATGATGATCTCCCGGTTCCAACAGACATTTCGCAGACTTCTCAGAGCTCTTGACTATTATCTACATTTTCTGGAAGGTATGAATCTTTTTATTAAATGATATGATTTTTTGGTCTAATTTTGTCTTTCCTTTTCTCAGTTGAAGATGATGATCTCACAGTTCCAACAGATTTTTTGCGGATTTTTCTGTAATCGGAGTTATTTTTTACATTTTCTGTATGATATGTATATTTATTTTAAATGATATGGTTTTTAAATACTAATTTTTTCTTCCCTTATTTTTCAGTTTTAGATGGCGATCTCCCAGTTCCATCAGATATTTTTGCATATTTTTCTGAGCTCGGTGCTATTTTCTACATTTTCTGGAAGATATGGATGTTTTATTAAATCATATGATTGTTATAACTTAAGTTTCTTTTCTCTTATTTTTCAGTTGAATATGGCGATCTCCCGGTTCCAACAGATATTTTTGCTGATTTTTTTAAGCTCGGGGCTATTTCCTAAATTTTCTGGCCTATTTATCTATTCTCTAATTTTTTAGTTGAAAATGGCGATCTACCGGTTCTAACGGATATTTTTGCATATTTTTCCTGAGCTCGGGACTATATTCTGCATTTTCTGGAACATATGGATCTGTTGTATCGAAATATATTATTTTTATAACCGAATTTTGTCTCCTCTTATTTTCAGACCTCCCGGTTCCGACAGACATTTTTGCAGATTTTTCTGAGATCGAGTGTATTTTTACATTTTCTATAGGATATGGATCATTTTATTAAATCATTTGATTTTTATAGCCTAATTTTGTCTTCTCTTATTTTCAGTTGAAGATGGCGATCTCCCCGTACCAACGGACATTTTTTGCGGATTTTGTGAATTTTTATTGAATGATATGGATCGTTCTGTTAAATGCAAGAGTAAATTCTTGTAGTTTTCTTATATAAAATGATGGTGATGCACTATCCAAAGCTCATTAACAAATATTTCGATCGTTTGCGGCCTAGAATGCCCTCCTTTATCCATTAGAGTGAGCTAGGGCCGCCAGAAACCGAAAAAGGTTTCAAACCTGCTCTTTGGGCAAACGTTAAGTAATTCCAATTGAAATTTCGTGGGATTAGAGGAAACCACCTCTTCTCTAAATTGAAGCAATATTTTGTCTCCATCGGTCCTTATATTCCTCTAAAACTCCCACGAAATCCGTGCGAGTCCTAGAAATCAGAGACGGTTGCAATTGTTGGGTTTTTAATGCAATAGTAAATTATTGTAGTTTTTCTGTAAAAAATGGTGACACACTATCCGAAGCTCAGGAACAAAGATTTCGATCGTTTGAGGCCTAGAATGACATCCTTCATCCATTAGAGTGAGCTAGGGCAGCCAGAAACTGAAAAATTCTTCAAACATGCTATTTTGGACAAACGTTCGGTAATTCCAATTCAAATTTTGTGGGGATAGAGAAAACAACCTCCTCTCCGCATTGAAACAATGTTTACGTTCCATTTGACCTTATAGTCCTACTCTTATTTTAAGTTGAAAATTCCGATATCCCTGTTCCAACTGACATTTTGCCGATTTTTCTAAGCTCGGACTATTTTCTGCATTTTCTGGAAGATATGAATCTTTTTATTAAATGATATCATCTTTGGCCTAATTTTGTCTTCTCATATTTTTAAGTTAAAGATGGCGATCTCACAGTTCCAACTAACATTTTGCCGATTTTTCTAAAGTCGGGCTATTTTCTGCATTTTTAGGAAGATATGGATCGTTTTATTAAATGAAATAATTTTTTGGTATAATTTTTTCTTCTTTTATTTTTTCGTTGAAGATAGCGATCTCCCGGTTCTAACGGATATTTTTGCGGATTTTTATGAGCTCCGGGCTATTTTCTACATTTTCTTTAAGAAATGGATCATTATATTAAATGATAAGATTTTTATAGCCTAATTTTATCTTCTCCTATTTTTCAGTTGAATATGACAATTTCCCGGTTCCAATAGACATTTTTGCGGATTTTCTAAGCTCCGGGCTATTTTCTAAATATTCTGGAAGATATGATTCGTTTTATTAAATAATATGATTTTTGTCTAATTTTGTGTTCTCTTGTTTTTAAGTTGAAGAGTGCGATTTCCCGGTTCCAACGGATATTTTTGCTGATTTTTTCGCGTTCGGTGCTATTTTCTACATTTTCTGGAAGCCATGTATCTTTATATTAAATGATATGATTTTCTTACCCGAAATATTTCTTCTCGTAATTTTTTTAATTGAAGATGGCGATCTCCTCGTTCCGACAGAGATTTTTGCGGATTTTTCTGAGCTCGAGGCTATTTTCTACATTTTCTGGACGATATGGAGCCTTTAATTAAATGATATGATTTTTATAACCTAAGTTTCGCTTATCTTATTTTTCAGTTGAAGATGACGATCTCCAGGTTCCATCGGGCGTATTTACGGATTTGTCTGAGCTCCAGCCTATTTTCTACATTATCGGGAAGATATGAATAGTTTTATTAAATGATATGATTTTTTGGCCTAATTTTGTTTTCTCTTAATTTTAAGTTGAAAATTCCGATATCCGGTTCCAACTGAGATTTTGCCGATTTTTCTGAGCTCGATGCTATTTTCTGCATTTTAAGGAAAATATGAATTTTTTTATTAAATGACATCATCTGTGGCATAATTTTGTCTTCTCTTATTTTTAAGTTAAATATGGCGATCTCTCTTTTCCAATTGACATTTTGTCGATTTTTCTGAAATCGGGGCTATTTTCTGCATTTTCTGGAAGATACGGATCGTTTTATAAATTATATAATTTTTTGGTGTAATTTTGTCTTCTATTATTTTTTCGTTGAAGATAGCGATCTCGAGTTTCCAACGGACATTTTTGCGGATTTTAATGATTCCGGGCTATTTCTACATTTTCTGTAAGATATGGATCTTTATATTAAATGATATGATTTTTATAGCATAATTTTTTCTTCCCTTATTTTTTTTCCGTTTCCAACTGTCATTTTTGCGGATGTTTTTGAGTTTGGTGCTATTTTCTACATTTTATGGAACATATGGGTCTGTATATTAAATGATATGATTTTATGTTCTAATTTTGTCTTCTCTTATTTTTTGTTGAAGATTGTGATCTCTTGGTTCCAATGGACATTTTTTCTGATTTTTCTGAGCTCGGTGCTATTTTTTAAATTTTATAGAAGATATGAATCTTTTTAATAAATGATATGTTTTTTATCGTTTAAGTTTATCTTCTCTTATTTTTAAGTTGAAGACAGCGTCTCCCGGTTCAAATAGAAATTTTCGCGATTTTTTATGATCTCAGGTTATTTTCTGCATTTTCTGGAAGATGTGGATCGTTCTATTAAACGATATGATTTTTGGCCTAATTTTGTTTTCTCTTATTTTTTCGTTGAAGAGGGCAATCTCTTGGTTCCATTTGCTGATTTTTTGAGTTACTCGCTATTTTCTACATTTTCTGTAAGATATGGATTTTATAAATGATATGATTTTTATAGCCTAATTTTATCATCACTTATTTTTCATTCAGGATGGCCATCTACTGGTTCCAAAGGACATTTTGCAGATTTTTTCTGAACTCAAGTCTATTTTCTATATTTTCTGAAAGATATGTATTTTTATTAAATGAAATGATTTTTTGGCCCAATTTTATCTTCTCTTCTTTTTTTGGTTGAAGAAGGCGATCCCCCGGTTCCAACGGTCTTTTTGTGGATTTTTCTAAGCTCAGGGCTGTTTTCTATATTTTCTGTAAGGTATGGTTTGTTATATAAAATGATATGTTTTATAGCCTAATTTTTTCTTCTCTTATTTTTCAGTTGAATACGATGATCTCCCGGTTCCAACAGATAGTTTTGTAGATTTTTTAAGCTCGGGACTATTTTCTGAATTTTATGGAAAACATGAATCGTTTTATTAAATGATATGATTTATTCCTAACTTTGTCTTCCTTTGTTTTTAAGTTGAAAAGTGCGATCTCTCGGTTCCAACAGATATTTTTGCGGATTTTTCTGAGTTTGGTGCTATTTTGTACATTTTTTGGAAGACATGTTTCTTTATATTAAAAGATATGATACCTTAATTTTGTCTTATCTTATTTTTCTGTTGAAGATGGTGATCTCCTCGTTCCAACAGACATTTTTGCAGATTTTTCTGAGCTCGAGGCTATTTTCTACATTTTCTGGACGATAAGGAGCTTTTAATTAAATGATATGATTTTTATATCCTAAGTTTCGCTTATCTTATTTTTCAGTTGAAGATGACAATCTCCAGGTTCCATCAGACATTTTTGCTGATTTGTCTGAGCTCTGGTCTATTTTCTACATTATATGGAAGATATGAATAGTTTTATTAAATGATATGATTTTTAGCCTAATTTGTTTTCTCTTTTTAAAGTTGAAAATTCCGATATCCCAGTTCCAACTGACATTTTGCTGATTTTTCTGAGCTCAAGGCTATTTTCTGCATTTTATGGATGATATGAATCTTTTTATTAAATGATACCTTCTTTGGCCTAATTTTCTGCATTTTGCTGTCTTTTTATTAAATGATATGAATCTGTTCCAACCGACATTTTGCCTATTTTTCTTAGATCGGTGCTATTTTCTGCATTTTCTAAAAGATATGGATCGTTTTATTAAATGATACAATTTTTGGTTTATTTTTGTCTTCTCTTATTTTTTCGTTGAAGATAGTGATCTCTCGGTTCCAGCGGACATTTTTGCAAATTGAGCTAAAAATATGAATCTTTATATTAAATGATATGATTTTTATATTATAATTTTGTCTTCTCTTATTTTTACAGTTGAACATGGCAATCTCCCAGTTCTAACGGACATTTTTGTGGATTGTTTTGAGCTTGGTGTTATTTTCTAATTTTTAGGGAAGATATGGGTCTATATATTAAATGATATGACTTTTAGGTTCTAATTTTGTCTTCTCTTTTTTTGTTCAAGATGGCGATCTCTCGATTCCAACGGACATTTTTCGGATTTTTCTTAGCTCGGTGCAATTTTTTAAATTTTAGGGGAGATATAGATCATTTTATTAAATGCTATGTTATTATCATCTAATTTTATCTTCTCTTAGTTTTCAGTTGAAGATGGTGTCTCCCGGTTCAAACAGAAATTTTTGCGAATTTTTATGAGCTTGGGGCAATTTTCTGCATTTTCCGGAAGATATGGATCATTCTATTAAATGATATTGTTTTTGGCCTATTTTGTCTTCTCTTATTTTTTTTCATTGAAGATGGCGATCTCTTGGTTCCAACAGACATTTTACGAATTTTTTTGAGCTACGTGCTATTTTCTACATTTTCTGTAAGATACGGATTTTTATAAATGATATGATTTTTATAGCCTAGTTTTGATTTCACTTTTTTCATCTGAGGATGGCGATCTCCCGGTTCTAACGGACATTTTTGCAGATTTTTCTGAGCTCGAGTCTATTTTCTACATTTTCTGAAAGATATGTATATTTTATTAAATGAAATGATTTTTTGGTCAAATTTTGTCTTATCTTCTTTTTTCGGTTGAAGAAGGCGATCTCCCGGTTTCAACGGACTTTTTTGCGGATTTTTCTTAGATCGGGGCTATTTTCTACATTTTCTGTAAAATATGGATAGTTATATTAAATGATATGATTTTAATGGACTAATTTTATCTTCTCTTATTTTTCAGTTGAATATGCCGACTCCTGGTTCCAACGGACATTTTGCATACTTCTCAGAGCTCCGGACTATTTTCTACATTTTCTGGAAGATATGGATCTTTTTATTGTATGATATGATTTTTTGTTCTTATTTTGTCTTCCGTTTTTTAGTTGAAGATGATGATCTCACAATTCCAACAGACTTTATTGCGGATTTTTCTGGGCTCGGTGCTATTTTTTACATTTTCTGTAAGATATAGTTCTTTATATTAAATGATATGATTTTTAAATCCTAATTTTGTCTTCTCTTACTTTTCATTTATAAATGACGATCTCCCGGTTCTTTCAGATATTTTTGCAAATTTTTCTGAGCTCGGGGATATTTTCTACGTTATTGGTAGATATAGTTGTTTTATTAAATCATATGATTTTTATAACTTAAGTTTCTCTTCTCTTATTTTTTTCAGTTAAATATGGCGATCTCCTGGTTCCAACGGATATTTTTGCTGATTTTTCTGAGCTCGGGGGCTATTTCCTCAATTTTCTGAAAGATATTGATTTTTTATTAAATGATAGGATCGTTGGCCTAATTTTCTAATCTCTTATTTTTCAGTTGAAGATGGCAATCTCCCGGTTCCAACAAATATTTTTACACATTTTTCCTGAACTCGGGACTTTTTTCTGCATTTTCTGGAAGATATGTATCTTTTAAATTAAAATATATTATTTTTATAGCCTAATTTTGTCTCCTCTTATTTTTCAACTGAAGATGGCGACCTCCCGGTTCCGACAGACATTTTTACAGATTTTTCTGAGATCGAGTGTACTTTTACATTTTCTATAGGATATGGATCTTTTTATTAAATGATATGATTTTTATAGCCTAATTTTGTTGTCTCTTTTTGCAGTTGAAGATGGTGATCTCCCCATACCAACGGACGTTTTTTCGGTTGTTTGTGACCTCGAGTCTATTTCTACTTCTTTTTATTAAATGATTCAATTTTTGGCTTAATTTTGTTTACTATTATTTTTCAGCTGAGTATGGCAATCTTTCCGTTCCAACAGACAATTTTACAGATATTTTGTAGCTTGGGGCTATTTTCGTTATTTTCTAGAAGATATGTATCTTTTTATTAAATGATAGGATTTTTCTAGCCTAATTTTGTCTTATCTTATTTTTCACTTGAAGATGGCAGTCTCCCAGTTCCAACGGATTTTTTACAAATTTTTCTGACCTCGAGGCTATTTTCTGTATTTTATGAAAGATATCGATAATTTTCTTAAATGATATGATTTTTAGCTTAATTTTACATTCTCTTATATTTTTGTTGTTGATGATAGAGAGATCCCAGTTCCAACAGATATTTTGCTGATTTTTCTGAGATCTGGCTATTTTCTGTATTATCTGGAAGATATCGACCGTTTTTAAATGATATTATTTTTCTTTTCTTATTTTTAAGTTGAATATAGCGATCTCCTGGTTCCAACGAACATTTTTTCAGATTTTATGAGCTCAGTGCTATTTTCTTAATTTTATGGAAGATATGGATCTTTTTATTAAATGGCATGATTTTTATTGCTTAAGTTTGTCTTCAATTATTTTTAAGTTGAAGATGGCGATCTCCTGGTTCCAACGGACATTTTTGCGGAATTTTCTGAGCTCAAGGTTATTTTATATATTTAATGGAAGATATGGATCTTTTTATTAAATGATATGATTTTTATAGCCTACGTTTATCTTCTCTTAATTTTAACTTGAAGATAACGGTTTCCCAGTTCCAACGGAAATTTTTGCGGATTTTTCTGACCTATGGGCAATTTTCTATATTTTCTGAAAGATAACGACCGTTTTATTAAATGCTATGATTTTTTGTCTAATTTTGCTTTCTCTTAGATTTTTCATTGATGATGGCGATCTCTCGGTTCCCACGGATATTTTTGAGTATTTTTCTTAGCTTTGGGCTATTTTCTGTATGATATGGAAGATATTGATCGTTTTATTAAATGATATGATATGATATTTTGGCCGAATTTTGTCTTCTCTATTTTTCATTAAATTTTGCGCACTCCCGGTTTCGACGGATTTTTTTACGGATTTTTCTGAGCTCGGTGATATTTTCTACATTTTATGGAAAATTAGAATCTTTATATTAAATGATACTATTTTATGGTGTAATTTTGTCTTCTTTTAATTTTCAGTTGAACATAGTGCTCTCCCAGTTCTAACAGACATTTTTGCGGATTTTCTAAGCTCTGTGCTATTTTCGTTATTTTATGGAAGATATGGATCTTGCAATTAAATGATATGATTTTTATAGCTTAAGTTTGTCTTCTATTATTTTTAAGTTGAAGATGGCGATCTCCCGGTTTCAACAGACATTTTTACAGTTTTTTCTGGGCTTCGGGCTATTTTCTACATTTTATGGGAGATATGAATCTTTTTATTAAATGATATGATTTTTATAACCGAAGTTTGTCTTCTCTTATTTTCCAGTTGAAGATGTCGATCTTTATATTGAACTATATGGGTTTTGGCCTATTTTTGTCTTCTTTTAATTTTTTTTAGTTACAGATAGCATTCTCTCGGTCCCAACATACATTTTTGCGGATTTTTGCTCCGGGCTATTTTCCACATTTTTCGGAAGATATGGATCGTTTTATTAAATGATATGATTTTTGGCCTAATTTTGTCTTCTCTTATTTTCCAGTAGAAGTTGGCAATCAACTAGTTCCAACGGATATTTTTGCGGATATTTCTGAGCTCCGGGCTATTTTCACATTTTCTAGAATATATGGATCATTTTATTAAATGATATCAAAGAAAACAAATTTAGGCCAAAAATGTCCGTTGGAACTGGGAAATCGCCATCGCCAACTGAAATATAAGAGAAGATAAAATTCGCCCTCTTCATCTATAAAAATTAGATAAAAATTTGGAAATCGCCTTCTTCATCTATAAAAATGTCCGGTGCAACCGGGATATCGCCATCTACAACTGAAAAGATTTTTAAATATCATTTTCTGAGCGTGGTGCTATTTTCTGCATTTTATGAAATAGATGGATCTTTTTATTAATTGATATGATTTTTCTGGCCAAAATTTATCTTATTTTATTTTCCTGTTGAAGATGGCGATCTTTTTTTAAGTGATATGATTTTTGGCCTAATTTTGTCTTCTCTTATATTCCAGCTGAAGATGGTGATCACCCGGTTCCAACAGATATTTTTGCGGATTTTTCTGAGCTGCAGCCTATTTTCCATATTTTTTGGAAGATATGGATTGTTTTATTAAATGATATGCCATTTTGGTCAAATTTTGTCTTCTCTTATTTTTCCTGTTGAAGATTGCGATCTCCAGGTTCCAACGAACATTTTTGGGGATTTTTCTGAGTTTGGGGTGATTGCCACATTTTCTGGAAGATATGTTTCTTTTTATTAAACGATATAATTTTTGGCATAATTTTGTCTTCGCAAGTTTTTAAGTTGAATATGTCGATTTCCCGGTTGCAACGGACATTTTGGCGGATTTTTCTGAGCTCGGAGCAAATTTTCTAATTTTTTTGGAAGATATGAATCTTTTTATTAAAAGATATGATTTTTGGCCTAATTTTGTCTTTTCTTAGTTTTCAGTTGATGGTAATCTCCTGGGTCCAACTGACATTTTTGCGGATTTTCTGAGCTCCGGTCTATTTTCTAAATTTTCTGGAAGATCTGAATCGTTTTATTAAATTATATGATTTTGGCCTAATTTTGTCATCTCCTGTTTTTAAATTGAAGCGTGCAATCTCCCGATACCAACAAATATTTTTGCGGATTTTTCTAAGTTCAATTCTTTTTTCTACATTTTTTTGAAGACATGGGTCTTTATATTAAATGATATGATTTTCATGCGCAAATTTTGTCCTCCCTTATTTTTCTATTGAAGATGGCGATCTCCTTGTTCCACCAGACATTTTTGCTGATTTTTTGAGCTCGAGGCAATTTTCTATATTTTTTGGACGATATGGAGCTTTTTATTAAATGATATGATTTTTATTACATAAGTTTTGCTTATCTTATTTTTCAATTGAAGATGACGATCTCCCTGTTCCACCGGACATTTTTGCGGTTTTTTCTGAGCTCTGACCTATTTTCTACATCATCTGCAAGCTATGAATAGTTTTATTAAATGATATGATTTTTTGGCCTTATTTTTGTTTCCTCTTATTTTATGTTGAAAATTTCGATATCCCAGTTCCAACTAACATTTTGCTTATTTTTCTGAGCTCGGGGCTATTTTCTGCATTTTCTGAAAGAAATTGATCTTTTTATTAAATGATATCATCTTTGGCCAAATTTTGTCTTCTTTTGTTTTTAAGTTGAAGATGGCGATCTCACTGTTCCAACAGATATTTTGCCGATTTTTTGTGATCGTTGCTATTTTCTGTATTTTCTAAAAGATATGGATCGTTTTATATAATGATATAATTTTTTGTTTAATTTTGTCTTCTCTTTTTTTTGAAGATAGCGATCTCTCGGTTCCAATGGACATTTTTGCGGATTTTTATGAGCTCCAGGCTATTTTCTGCATTTTCTGTAAGATATGAATCTTTATATTAAATCATACGATTTTACAGCATAATTTTGCCTTCTCTTATTTTCAGTTGAACATGACGATCTCCGATTCTAACAGACATTTTTGCTGATTTTTTTATGCTAAGTGCTATTTTCTACGTTTACGGAAGATATGCGTCTATATATTAAATGATATGATTTTTAGGTTCTAATTTTGTCTTCACTTATTTTTCTGTTGAAGATGGCGATCTCTCGGTTCCAACGGACATTTTTTCGGATTTTTCTTTGCTCGGTGATATTTTTTAAATTTTATGGAAGATATGAATCTTTTTATTAAATGATATGATTTTTATCGTCTAAGTATATCTTCTCTTATTTTTCATTTGAAGATGCGTCTCCCGGTTCGAACGGAAATTTTTGCGAATTTTTAATAGCTCGGGGATATTTTCTGCATTTCCTGGAAGATATGGATCGTTCTATTAAATGATATGATTTTTTGACTAATTTTTTGTTCTCTTATTTTAGTTGTTGAAGATGTCGATCTCTTGGTTCCAACGGACATTTTTGCGGATTTTTGAGCTACATGATATTTCTACATATTCTGTAAGATACCGATCTTTATAAATGAAATGATTTTTATAGCCTAATTTTGTCATCACTTATTTTTCATTTTAAGGATGGCGATCTCCCGATTCCAACGAACATTTTTGCAGATTTTTCTAAGCTCGAATCTATTTTCTACATTTTCTGAAAGATATGTAGTTTTTTGTTAAATTATTTGTACTTTTGGCCTGATTTTGTCTTCTCTTCTTTTTTCGGTTGAAGAAGGCGATCTCCCGGTTCCAACGGACTTTTTTTGCGGATTTTTCTACGTTCGAGGCTTTTTCTACGTTTTCTATAAGATATAGATTGTTATATTAAGTGATATGATTTTTAAGCCTAATTTTATCTTCTCTTATTTTTAAGTTGAATATGACGATCTCCCGGTTCCAACGGACAGTTTGCAGACTTCTCAGAGCTCCAGACTATTTTCTTCATTTTTTGGAAGATATGAATGTTTTTATTAAATGATAAGATTTTTGGTCTAATTTTGTCTTTCCTTTTTTCAGTTGAAGATGACGATCTCCCAGTTCCAACAAACGTTTTTGCGAATTGTTTTGAGCTCTGCGCTATTTTTTACATTTTCTGGAAGACATGTATCTTTATATTGAATGATATGATTTTCATACCCTAATTTTTTCTTCTCTTATTATTCTATTGAAGATGGCGATCTCCTCGTTCCAAAAGACATTTTTGCTGATTTTTCTGAGCTCGAGGATATTTTCTCCATTTTCTGGACGATATGGAGCTTTTTATTAAATGATATGATTTTTATAACCTAAGTTTTGCTTATCTTATTTTTCAGTTGAAGATGACGATCTTCTGGTTCCAACGGACATTTTTGCGGTTTTTCTGAGCTCCGGCCTATTTTCTACATTTTCTGGAAGATATGAATAGTTTTATTAAATGAAATGATTTTTTGGCCTAATTTGTTTTCTCTTATTTTTAAATCGAAAATTCTGATATCTTTGTTCCAACTGACATTTTGCCAAATTTTCCAATATCGGGGCTATTTTTTGCATTTTCTGGAAGATATGAATATTTTTATTAAATGATATCATCTTTGGCCAAAATTTTGTCTTCTCATATTTTTAAGTTGAAGATGGAGATCTCACTGTTCCAACCGACATTTTGCCGATTTTTCTATGATCGGGGCTATTTTCTGCATTTTCAGAAAGATATGGAACGTTTTATTAAATGATATAATTTTTGTTATAATTTTTTCTTCTTTTATTTTTTCTTTCTTATTTTTCCAACGGACATTTTTTCGGGTTTTTATGATCTCCGGACTATCTTCCATATTTTATGTAAGATATGGATCGTTATATTAAATGATAAGATTTTTATAGCCTAATTTTATCATCTCCTATTTTTCAGTTGAATATGACGATTTCTCGGTTCCAACGGACATTTTTGCGGATTTTCTGAGCTTCGAGCTATTTTCTAAATATTCTGGAAGAGTTGATATGATTTTTGTTTAATTTGATTATGTGATATGATTTTGTCAGTTTATTAAATAATATGATTTTTTTCTAATTTTGTGTTCTCTTGTTTTTAAGTTGAAGAGTGTGATCTCCCGGTTCCAACGGATATTTTTGCTGATTTTTTGAGTTCGATGCTATTTTCTACATTTTTGGAAGACATGTATCTTTATATTAAATAATATGATTTTCTTACCCTAATTTTTTCTTCTCTTATTTTTTTTCAATTGAAGATGGCGATCTCCTCATTCCAACAAAGATTTTTGCGGATTTTTTGAGTTCGAGGCTATTTTCTACATTTTCTGGACGATATGGAGCATTTTATTAAATGATATGATTTTTATAACCTATGTTTTGCTTATCGTATTTTTCAGTTGAAGATGACGATCTCCAGGTTCAATCGGGTGTTTTTCCAGATTTTTTTGAGCTCCAGCCTATTTTCTACATTATCAAGAAGATATGAATAGTTTTATTAAATGATATGATTTTGGCCTAATTTTGTTCTCTTATTTTTTAAGTTGAAAATTCCGATATCCCGGTTCCAACTGATATTTTTCCGATTTTTCTGAGCTCGGGGCTATTTTCTATCTTTTATGGAAAATATGATTAAATTATATCATCTTTGACATAATTTTGTCTTCTCTTATTTTTAAGTTGAATATGGCGATCTCACTCTTCCAACTGACATTTTGTCGATTTTTCTGAAATCGGGGCTATTTTTTGCATTTTCTGGAAGATATGGATCGTTTTATTAAATGATATTTTTTGGTTTAATTTTGTCTTCTCTAAATTTTTCATGGAAGATCACGAGCTCCCGGTTCCAGCGGACATTTTTGCAGATTTTTATTAGCTCCGGGCTATTTTCTAAATTTTCTTTAAGATATGGATCTCTATATTAAATGATATGATTTTTATAGCATAATTTTGTCTTCTCTTATTTTTTTGTTGAACATGGCGATTTCTCGGTTCCAATGGACATTTTTGTTGATTTTTTGAGCTTGGTGCTATTTTCTACATTTTATGGAAGATATGGGTCTATAAATTAAATGATATGATTTTTAGGTTCTAAATTTGTCTTCTCTTATTTTTTTCTGTTGAAGATTACGATCTCTCGGTTCCAACGGACATTTTTTCGGATTTTTCTGAGCTTGGTGCTATTTTTTAAATTTTATGGAAGAAATGAATCTTTTTAATAAACAATATGTTTTTTATTGCCTAAGTTTTTCTTCTCTTATTTTTCAGTTGAAGACAGCGTCTCCCAGTTCAAACGAAAATTTACGCGAATTTTTATGAGCTCGGAGCAATTTTCTGCATTTTCCGGAAGATATGGATCGTTCTATTAAATGATATGATTTTTGGCCTAATTTTGTCTTCTATAATTTTTTCGTTGAATATGGCGATTCCTTGGTTCCAACGGATATTTTTGCTGATTTTTTGAGCTACTTGCTATTTTCTACATTTTCTGTAAGATAAGGATTTTTATAGATGATATGATTTTTATATCCTAATTTTGTCATCGCTTATTTTTCATTTGAGAATGGCCATCTACTGGTTTCAATGGACATTTTTGCAGATTTTTCTGAGCTCGAGTCTATTTTCTACATTTTCTTAAAGATATGTATCTTTATATTAAATGATATCATACCCTAATTTTATCTTATCTTGTTTTTCTATTGAAGATGGCGATCTCCTTATTCCAAAGACATTTTTGCGGATTTTTTCTAAGCTCAAGACTATTAACTACAGTTTCGGGACGATATGGAGCTTTTTATTAAATGAAATGATTTTTATAACCTAAGTTTCGTTTATCTTATTTTTCAGTTGAAGATGACAATCTCCAGGTTCTATCAGACATTTTTACAGATTTTTCTTAGTTTCGGCCTATTTTCTACATTATCATGAAGATACGAATAGTTTTATTAGATGATATGATTTTTGACTTAATTTTGTTTTCTCTTATTTTTAAGTTGAAAATTTCGATATTCTGCTTCCATCTAACATTGTGCCGATTTTTCTGAGCTTGAGGCTATTTTTGCATTTTCTGGATGATATGAATCTTTTTATTAATTGAAATCATCGTTGGCCTAATTTTGTCTTCTCTAATTTTACGTTGAAAAAGGAGATCTCAAAATTCCAACTGACATTTTACCGATTTATTTGAGATATGGGCTATTTTCTGCATTTTTTAGAAGATATAGATCATTTTATTAAATGATATAATTTTTTGGTTTAACTTTGTCTTCTCTTATTTTTTTCGTTGAAGATAGCGATCTCTCGGTTCCAACGGACATTTTTGCAAATTTTTATGAACTCCGGGCTTTTATCTATATTTTATGTAAGATATGAATCTTTATATTAAATCATATGATTTTTATATCATAATTTTGTCTTCTTTTTTTTTGTCTTCCAACGGACATTTTTGTGGATTTTTGAGCATGGTGTGTTATTTTCTACTTTTTATGGAAGGTATTGGTCTATATATTAAATGATACAATTTTTAGGTTCTAATTTTGTCTTCTCTTATTTTTCTGTTGAAGATGGTGATCTCTCGGTTCCGACGGACATTTTTTCGGATTTTTTGAGCTTGGTGCAATTTTTTAAATTTTATGGAAGATATAAATCTTTTTATTAAATGATATGTTTTATCGTTTAAGTTTATCTTCTCTTAGTTTTCAGTTGAAGATGGTGTCTCCTGGTTCAAACGAAAATTTTTGCGAATATTTATGAGCTCGTGGTAATTTTCTGCATTTTCTGGAAGATATGGATTGTTCTATTAAATGATATTGATTTTCGCCTAATTTTGTCTTCTCTTATTTTTTTCGTTGAAGATGGCGATCTCTTGGTTCCAACGGACATTTTTTGCGGATTTTTTGAGCTACGTGCTATTTTCTACACTTTCTGTAGGATACAGATCTATATAAATGATATGATTTTTATAGCCTAATTTTGTCATCACTTAATTTTCATTTGAGGATGGCGATCTTCCGGTTCCAACAGACATTTTTGCGGATTTTTCTGAGCTCGAGTCTATTTTCTACATTTTTTGAAAGATATGTATAATTTTATTAAATGAAATGATTTTTTGGCCAAATTTTGTTTTATCGTTTTTTCGTTGAAGAAGGCTATCTCCCAGTTCTAACAGACTTTTTTGAGGATTTTTCTTAGCTCGGGGCTATTTTCAACATTTTCTGTAAAATAAGGATCGTTATATTAAATGTTATGATTTTTAAGGACTAATTTTATCTTCTCTTATTTTTCAATTGAATATGCCGATCTCCCGGTTCTAACGGATAAATTGTGGACTTCTCAGAGCTTCGTACAATTTTCTTCTTTTTCTGGAAGATATGGATCTTTTTATTGAATGATATGATTTTTTGGTCTTATTTTGTCTTTCCTTTTATCAGTTGAAGATGACGATCTCCCTGTTCCAACAGACTTTTTTGCAAGTTTTTCTGGGATCGTCGCTAATTTTTACATTTTCTGTAAGATATGGATCTTTATATTAAATGATATGATTATTAAATCCTAATTTTGTCTTCTCTTACTTTTCAATTGTAGATGGCGATCTTCCGGTTCCATCGGATATTTTTGCAAACTTTTCTGAGCTCGTGGCTATTTTTTATATTTTCTGGAAGATATGGATGTTTTATTAAATCATATGATTTCTATAACCTATGTTCCTCTACTCTTATTTTTCAGTTGAAGATGGCGATCTCCCAGTTCCAACGGATATTTTTGCTGATTTTTCTGTGCTCGGGGCTATTTTCTCAATTTTCTGAAAGATATTGATCTTTTTATTAAATGATAGGATTTTGGCCTAATTTTCTATTCTCTTATTTTTCAGTTGAAGATGGCGATCTCCCGGTTCCAACGAACATTTTTACGTATTTTTCCTGAGCTCCGGACTATTTTCTGCATTTTCTGGAAGATATGTATCTTTTGAATGGAAATATATTACTTTTATAGTCTAATTTTGTCTCCTCTTATTTTTCAGCTGAAGATGGCGACCTCCCGGTTCCAACAAATATTTTTGCAGATTTTTCTGAGATCGAGTGTATTTTTACATTTTCTATAGGATACAGCTCTTTTTATTAAATGATATGATTTTTATAGCCTAATTTTGTTCTCTTATTTTCAGTTGACGATGGCGATCTCCCCGTACCAACGGACGTTTTTCGGATGTTTTTGACCTCGAGCCTATTTCTACTTCTTTTTAATTAAATGATATGATTTTTGGCTTAATTTTGTTTACTCTTATTTTTCAGCTGAGTATGGCGATCATTTAGTTCCAACAGACATTTTTGCAGATCTTTCTGAGCTTGTTGCTATTTTCTTATTTTCTAGAAGATATGTATCTTTTTATTAAATGATATGATTTTTCTAGTCTTATTTTGTCTTTTCTTATTTCTCACTTGAAGATGGCGGTCTCCCAGTTCTAACGGTTTTTTTGCGAATTTTTCTGATCTTGAGGCTATTTTCTGTATTTTTCGACCATTTGATTAAATGATATGATTTTTGGCTGAATTTTGTCTTTATTTTTAAATTTAGCGATCACCCGGTTCTGACAGATTTTTGAGCTCATGGATATTTTCTACTTTTTATGGAAATAAAAATATTTATATTAAATGATATGATTTTTATTGCAAAATTTTGTCTTCTCTTATTTTTCAGTTGAACATAGCGATATCCTAGTTCCAACGAACATTTTTTCGGATTTTCTGAGCTAGGTGCTTTTTTCTTAATTTTATGGAAGATATGGATCTTTTTTTAAATGATATGATTTTTATTACTTAAGTTTGTCTTCAATTATTTTTAAGTTGAAGATGACGATCCCCCGGTTCCAACGGATATTTTTGCAGAATTTTCTGAGCGTCGGGCTGTTTTATATATTTAATGGAAGATATGGATCTTTTTGTTAAATAATAAGATTTTTATAACCAAAGTTTGTCTTCTCTTATTTGAATGATATAATTTTTGCACTAATTCTGCCTTATATTTTTTTGTAGTTGAAGATGGCATTCTCTTGGTCCCAAATGACATTTTTGCGGATTTTTTGAGCTCCAGGCTATTTTTCCACATTTTTTTGGAAGATATGGATCGTATTATTAAATGATTTGATTTTTGGCCTAATTTTGTCTTCTCTTATTTTCTAGTTGAAGTTAGTGATCTCTCTAACGGACATTTTTGCGAATATTTCTGAGCTCTGGGCTATTTTCCACATTTTCTGGAAGATATGTATCGTTTTATTAAAGGATATCGGAGAAGACAAAATTAGGCCAAAAAGTATTTGTTCGAACCGGGAAATCACCATCTTCAGATGAAATACAAGAGAAGACAAAGTTCGGAACCGGGAAATCACCATCTTCATCTATAAAAATGTCTGTTGTAACCGGGATATCGATATCTTCAACTGAAAATATTTTTATATATCATTTTCTGAGCTTGGTGCTATTTTCTACATTTTATGAGTGATATGGATATTTTATTAAATGATATGATTTTTCTATCCTAAATTTTCTTCTCTTATTTTCCAGTTGAAGATGGCGATTTCTCAGTTCTAATGTAAAATTTTGTGGATTTTTCTGAGTTCCGGCTTATTTTCCACATTTTTGGAAGACATGGATCGTTTGATTAATATATGATATTTTAGCCTAATTTTGTCTTCTCTTAGTTTCCAGTTGAAGATGGTGATCTCCCGGTTCCAACGGACATTTTTGCGGATTTTTCTATGCTCAGGACTATGTTCTACATTTTCTCGAAGTTATGGATCTTTTTATTACATTAAATGATTTTTGTTTGCTAATTTTGTCTTCTCTTATTTTTTAGTTGAAGATGGCAATATCCTGGTTCCAACATATATTTTTACCAATATTTCTGAGCTTGGGACTGGTTTCTACATTTTCTGTAAGATATAATCTTTTTATTAAATGATTTGATTTTTCTATCCTAATTTTGTCTTCCCTTATTTTTCAACTGAAGATGGTGATCTCCTGGTTCCAACGAAAATTTTTGCGGATTTTTCTGACCTTGAGGCTATTTTCTGTGTTTTATTGTCGATATGGATATTTTTTGTTACCTGATATGATTTTTGTAGCATACATTTATCTTCTCTTATTTTTCACTTGAAGATGGCGGTCTCCCAGTTCCAATGGACATTTTTGCAGATTTTCTGAACTCGGGACTATTTTCTGAATTTTCTGGAAGATATCGATCGTTTTATTAAATGATATGATTTTTTGGCCTAATTTTGTCTTCTCTTATTTCCTTCGTTGATGATGTCGATCTCCTTGAACCAGCATATATTTTTGCGAATTTTTCAGAGCTATGGCCTATTTTCTGTAATATCTGGAAGATATCGATCATTTTATTAAATGCTATGATTTTTGGTCTAATTTTGTCTTCTCTTAGATTTTATTAAATGCCTATTTTTGAGCTTTGGCTTAAATTTGTCTTCTCTTTTTTTCGTTAAATTTGGCGATCTCTTAGTTCTGACGGATATTTTTGCGGATTTTTCTGAGCTTGCAGATATTTTCTACATTTTATAGAAAATAAGAATCTTTATATTAAATGATATGATTTCTATTGCCAAATTTTTTCTTCGCTTATATTTTAGTAGAACATGGCGATCTCCCTATTCCAGCAGAATATTTTTTCGAATTTTCTTAGCTCGGTGCTATTTTCTTAATTTTATGGAAGATTTTGATAGCTTAAGTTTATCTTCGAATATTTTTAAGTTGAAGATGACGATCTCCCGGTTCCAACGGACAATTTTGCAGATTTTTTGAGCTTCGTGCTATTTTCTTCGTTTTATAAAAGATATTGATCTTTTTATTAAATGAAATGATTTTTATAACCTAAGTTTGTTTTCTCTTATTTTCCTGTTGAAGATGGCGATATTTATATTGAGTGATATGATTTTTTGGCCTAAATTTGTCTTCGCTTATATTTTAATTGAAGTTGGCATTCGCAAGGTCCCAACGGAATTTTTGCGGATTTTTCAGAGCTCCGGGCTATTTTCCACATTTTTGAAAAATATGAAACATTTTATTAAATGATTTGATTTTTTGGACTAATTTTGTCTTCTCTTAATTTCCAGTTGAAGTTGGCGATCTCCCAGTTCCAACAGACATTTTTGTTGTTATTTCTAAGCGACGGGATATTGTCCATATGTTCTGAAATATATGGATCGTTTTAATAAATGATATCAGAGAAGCAAAATTAGGCCAAAAATGTCCGTTGGAACCTGGAAATCGCCATCTTCAATTGAAATATAAGAGAAGACAAAATTCGGAACCGGAAAATCGCCATCTTTATCTATAAAAATATCCATTGTAACCCAGATATCGCCATCTTCAACTGAAAATATTTTTAATCATTTTCTGAGTTTGGTGCTAGTTTATACGTTTTCTAAAAGATATGGATCTTTTTATTAATGGATATGGTTTTTATATCCTAAATTTGTCTTCTCTTATTTTCCAATTCAAGATGACAGTTGAAGATGACGATCTTTTCATTAAATGATATGATTTTTGGCCTAATTTTTTCTTCTCATATATTCCAGTTGAAGACGGTGATCACCCAGTTCCAACGAACATTTTTTGCAGATTTTTCTGACCTCAGGCCTATTTTCCACCATTTTGGAAGATATGGATTATTTTATTAAATGATATGATATTTTAGCTTAATTTTGTCTTCTCTTTTTTTCTAGTTGATGATGGCATTCTCCCGGCTCTAACGGACATTTTTGCAGATTTTTCTGAGCTCGGAGCTATTTTTTACAGGTAATTGAAGATATGGATCTTTTTATTAAGTGGTATGATTTTTATATCCTAAGTTTTCTCTTTTCTTATTTTTCAGTTGAAGATGGCGATCTTCTGGTTCCAACGGACATTTTTGCAGATTTTTTTGACCTTGAGTCTATTTTCTACGTTTCCTTGAAGATATGAATATTTTTATTAAATAATATTATTTTTGGGTCTAATTTTGTCTTCTCTTGTTTTTTAGATGAGGATTACGATCTCCCGGTTCCAAGGAACATATTTTTGGATTTTTCTCAGCTCCGAGCTAATTTCTACTTTTTCCTAATATATGGATCTTTATATTAAATGATATGATTTTTATACCCGAATTTTGTCTTTACTTATTTTTTTTTCAGTTGAAGATGGCGATCTCCCGGTTCCAACGAACATTTTTTACAGATATTTTGAGCTCGATGCTATTTTCTACATTTTATGGAAGATATAGAACTTTTCATTAAATGATATGATTTTTATACCCTAATTTTGTCTTCTCATATTTTTTCAGTTGAAGATGGCGATCTCGCGATTCCAACATACAATTTTGCAGATTTTTCTTAGCATGCGGCTATTTTTCTAAATTTTCTGTAAGATATGGATCTTTTTATGAAATGATATGATTTTTGGCCTCTTTTTGTCTTCTCTTTTTAAGTTAAAAGTGGCGATCTCCCTGCTATAACGGACATTCGTGTGGATTTTTTTAGCTCTGGGCTATTTTCTACATTTTCTATATGATATGAATCTTTATATTAAATGATATGGTTTTTATAACCTAATTTTGTCTTCTCTTATTTTTTTTCAGTTGAAGATGGCAATCTTTCGGTTCCAACAGAAATTTTTGCAAATTTTTCAAAGCTCAGTGCAATTTTCTACATTTTCTAGAAGAAATTGATTTTTTGTATTAAAAGATATTATATTTATAGCCTAATTTTGTCTTCTATTATTTTTCAGTTGAATATGGCAATCTCCCCATTCTAACGGACATTTTGCGTATTATTTTGACCTCGAGACTGGTTTCTAAATTCTTTGGAGATATGGATCCTTTTATTAAATGATATAATTTTTTGCCTAATTTTGTCTTCTCTTATTTTTCAGTTAAAGATGGCGATCTCCCGGTTCCAACGGATATTTTTGTGGATTTTTATAAGCTCGGTGCTATTTTCAACATTTTATGAAAATAAATATCTTTTTATTAAATGATATGATTTTTATAGCCGAAGCTTGTATTTTCTTATTTTTTTCAATTGAAGATGGCGATCTGCTCGTTCCAACTAGGGGTGGCAAAATGAGCCCAACCCGAACCAATCCAACCTGAACCTGGCCTCCTTGACCGGGTCTGGATATGCGTCAATTCGGGTCAAGTATGATCTGGGTTAACCCGACCTGACCCGGATAAAATTCGGGTCGTGTATGGATTTGACCTGTTAACTCGGATGACCTGTTCGACCTGGTTTACTTTATATATATATATATAAATTTAAATAATAACTTCAACACACAATTGCAAAGGGAGTTTTGCTTATACGATTTGAATTATTGTCATCTTCTTGAAAAGGTCTTTGATTCAATTCCTTTTACAGACAATTTTTTAGTTACGTTTAGTACTTTCGTGGTAAAGTTATTTATACCTCCCTGCTGTCTTCGATGAGGTTTAAGTGATGAGCTGCTGGCAATTAAGCAACACTTAATAAATTGACGATGGTTCTTAAAAGATAGCCGAACATCGAAAAAGGAGCAGTTGCGTGTAATTCAAATCTTAACCATACAGGTGAACCCGAACCCGAACACAGGTATTTTTCGGGTCACCCGAACCCGACCTGACTTCAATCCGGGTCGGGTTAGGCTTTACCTCTATCCAGGTCAGGCCAAATCTGACCCGACCCGAACCCGGCCTGAACCAACCCGTTTGCCACCCTAGTTCCACTGGACATATTTTTGGATTTTTCTAAGATTTGGGCTATTTTTCTACCTTTTCTGGAAGATACAGATGTTTTTATTAAATGATATGATTTTTAGACCTAATTTTATCTTCTATTTTTTCAATTGAAGATGGCGATCTTCCGGTTCCAATTTACATTTTTACAGATTTTCTGAGTTCCGAGCTATTTCTACATTTCTAATAAGATATGCCTCTTTATATTAAATGATATGAGTTTTTCACCTTATTTTGTCTTCTCTTATTTTTCAGTTGAAGATGGCAATCTACCAGTTCCAACGGTCATTTTTGCATATTTTTCTGAGCTTATGGCTTTTTTCTAAATTTTCGAGAAGTTATGAATCTTTTTATTAAATGATATGTTTAATTGGCCTAATTTGGTCTTCTCTTATTTTTCAGTTTAAGATGGCGATCACTCGGTTCGAACCGACATTTTTGCAGATTATTCTGATCTCGGGACTATTTTCTAAATTTTTGGAAGATATAGATCTTTTTATTAAATGATATGATTTTCGGACTAATATTCCCTTTTCTTATTTTTCAGTTGAAGATAGCGATCTCCCGGTCCCAACTAATATTTTTGCGGATTTTTCTAAGCTCATGCTATTTTCTACATTTTATGAAAGAAATGTATATTTTTATTAAATGAGATGATTTTTATAGCCAACGTTTTTCTTCTCTTATTTTTCTGTTGAAGAAGGCGAACTACTGATTTCAACGGGCATTTTTGCAGACTTTTCTTAGTTTGAAACTTTTTTCTTTATTTTCTGTAAGATATGGATCTTTTTATTAAATGATATGATTTTTAGCATAATCTTGACTTCTCTCTTTTCAGGTTGAAGATGGCAATCTCCCGGTTCCAACGGATATTTTTGGGGATTTTTTCTGAGCTTCGAGCTATTTTCTACATTTTATGAAAGATATTGCTCTTTTTATTAAATGATATGATTTTTTATAACCTATGTTTGTCTTCTCTTATTTTTCAGTTGAAGATGACAATCTCCAGGTTCCAACAAACATTTTTGAGGATTTTTCTGAGCTCGGAGCTATTTTCTACATTTTATGGAGGATATGTATCTTTTTATTAAATGATAATTTTTGTTTTCAGTTTGTCTTCTCTTATTTTCTAGTTGAAGATGGCGCTCTCCCGGCTCTAACGAACATTTTTTGCGTATTTTTCTGAGTAAAGAGCTATTTTCTACAGTTAATTGAAGATTTGGATCTTTTTATTAAATGGTATGATTTTTATAGCATAAGGTTCTATTTTCTTATTTTTGAGTTGAAGATGGCGATCCCCCGGTTCCAACGCGCATTTTTGCAGATTTTTCTACCTCGAGCCTATTTTCTAAATTTTCTTGAAGATATGAATATTTTTATTAAATAATATGATTTTTGGTTCTAATTTTTTCTTCTCTTATTTTTCAATGGAGGATTGCGACGGGCTAATTTTCCAACGAACGGATTTTTCTGAGCTTCGGGCTACTTTCTACATTTTTAGTAAGATATGTATCTTTCGATTAAATGATATGATTTTTATAGACTGATTTTTTCTTCTCTTATTTTTTAGTTGACGACGGCGATCTCCCAGTCCCAACGCACTTTTTTATGGATTTTTTGAGCTCGTGCTATTTTCTACATTTTATAGAAGATAATGATATAATTTTTATAGCCTACGTTTGCCTTCTTATATTCTTTTTAGCTGAAGATGGCGATCTCCCGGTTTCAACGAACATTTTTGTAAATTGTTCTTAACTTCGGGCTATTTTTCTACATTTTCTGGAAAATATGGAACTTTTGTGAACTAATATAGTTTTTTGGCCTAATTTTGTCTTCTCTTTTTTAAGTTGAAGATGGCGATCTCTCGGTTCCAACGGACATTTGTACGGATTTTTTTGAGCTCCGGGCTATTTTCTAAATTTTCTATTTGATATGAATATTACATTAAATGATATAATTTTATAACCAATTTTTGTCTTCTCTTATTTTTTCAGGTGAAGATAACGATCTCCCGGTTCCAAGGGACGTTTTTGCATATTTTTTTCAGCTCGGGTCTATTTTTCTACACTTTCAGGAAATTATTGATCTTTTATTAAATAAAATGATTTATTGGCCCAATTTTTTCTTCTCTTATTTTTCAATTGAAGATTCTCCCTGTTCCAACGGACATTTTTGCATATTATTCTAACCTCGGTGCTATTTTCTAAATTTTTAGGAATATATGGATCTTTTTATTAAATGATATGATTTTCGGTCTAATTTTGCCTTTCTTATTTTTTTGTTGAAGATGGCGATCTATCGGTTCCAATGGACGTTTTTGTAGATTTTTGTGACCTCGGTGCTATTTTCTACATTTTATGAAATATGAGAATCTTTTTATTAAATGGTAATATTTTTATAGCCTACATTTGTCTTCTCTTATTTTTTCCAGTTGAAGATGGAGACGATGTACCAGTTTCAACAGACATTTTTATGGATTTTTCTTAACTTTGGGTTATTTTTCTACCTTTTTTGGATGATATGGATATTTTTATTAGATGATATGATTTTTTGGCCTAATTTTGTCTTCTCTTTTTTCAGTGGAAGATGGCGATCTCCCGGTTCCAATTTACATTTATTCGAATTATTCTGACCTCGGGGCTATTTTATAAATTTTCTATAAGCTATTCATCTTTATATTAAATGATTTGATTTTTGTCCTGATTTTGCCTTTCTTATTTTTCAGTTGAAGATGGCGATCTTCCGGTTCCAACTGATATTTTTGTGGATTTTTCTGAGTTAGATGATATTTTCTACATTTTATAGAAGATATGTATATTTTTATTAAATGAGATGATTTTTATAGACTACGTTTTTCTTCTCTTATTTTCTCAATTGACGACGACGATCTACCAGGTCCAACGGACATTTTTGCAGGCTTTTCATAGATTGGGACTGTTTTGCAAATTTCTTTGTAACATATGTAACTTTTTATTAAAGGATATGATTTTTGGCCTAATTTTGTGTTCTCTTTTTAAGTTGAAGACGGCTGGTTCCAGCGGACATTTTTACCGATTTTTCTGAGCTCGGGGATATTTTCTACATTTTATGAAAGATATATATCTTTTTATTAAAGAATATGATTTTTGGCCAAATTTTATCTTCTCTTCTTTTTATATTGAAAATGGCGATCTCTCGGTTCCAACGGACATCTTTCCAGATTTTTCTGAGATTCGAGCTGTTTTCTACTTTTTTTGAAATATATGGCTATTTTTATTAAATAATATGATTTTCTAGCATAAGTTTGTGTTCTCTTATTTTTCAGTTGAAAATGGCTATAACCCAGTTCCAACAGACATTTTTGCGGATTTTCTGAGCTCAGGGCTATTTTCTACATTTTATGGAAGATATGTATGTTTTTATTAAATGATATAATTTTTATAACCTAAGTTTGTCTTCTCTTATTATTTTTTGGTTGAAGATGGTGATCTCCTGTTTTCGACTGACATTTCTGCGGATTTTTCTTACTTTGAGCCGTTTTCTACATTTTTTGAAAGATATGAATTTTTTATTAAATAGTATGCTTTTTGGGCCTAATTATCAGGCCTATTTTCTACATTTTCTTGAAGATATAGATCTTTATGTTAAATGATATGTTTTTTGTAGCCTAATTTTGTCCTCTCTTATTTTTCAGTTAAAGATCGCGATCACCTCATTCCAACGGACATTTATGCAGATTTGTTTGAGCTCAAACCTATTTTCACAATTTCTGGAAAATTTGAATCGTTTGGTTAAATGATATGATTTTGGCCTAATTTTGTCTTCTTTTATTTTGCCGTTGAAGTTGTCAATCTCCCGGTTCCATACTAACATTTCTGCAGATTTTTCTGAGCTCCGGGCTATTTTCCACATTTTCTGGAAGATAATTCTGCGGATTTTTCTGACCTCCGGGGTATTTTCCACATTTTCTGGAAGATATGAATCATTTTATTAAATGAAATGATTTTTAGGCCTAATTTTGTTATCACTTATTTTCAAGGCTATCTCCCGATTCCCATAGACATTTTTCCGGATTTTTCTGAGCTCAGTGCTAATTTATACAGTTTTTGAAAGATATAGATCTTTTATTAAATGATATGATTTTTTGGCCTAATTTTGTCTTCTCTAATTTTTCAGTTGAAGATGGCGATCTCCCAGTTTCAACGGACATTTTTCTGGATTTTATTGAGCTCCGGCCTGTTTTCCACATTTTTGGAAGATATGTATCGTTTTATAAAATGTTCTGATATTTTGGCCTAATTTTGGCTTCTCTTATTTTCTAGTTGAAGATTGCGATCTCCTGGTTCCAACGTACATTTTTTGTGGATTTTTTTGAGCTCATGATTATTTTCTATATTTTCTAGAAGATATAGAGCTTTTTATTACATTATATGATTTTTGTGGCCTAATTTTATCTTCTCTTATTTTTAAGTTGAAGATGGCGATATCCATGTTCCAACGGACATTTTGGCCGATATTTCTTAGATCGGGACTATTTGCAACATTTTTGTAAGATATGTATCTTTTTATTAAATGATATTATTTTTCTAGCCTAATATTGTCTTCTCTTGATTTTTCAATTGATGATGGCTATCTCCCTGTTCACCACACGAAAATGTTGCGGATTTTTCTGAACTCGAGTCTGTTTTCTACAATTTATTATAGATATAGATATTTTATTAAATTATATGATTTTATAGCGTATGTTTTCTTCTCTTATTTTTCCACTTGAAGATGCTGGTTTCCCGGTTCCAACGGAAATTTTTGCGGATTTTTCTTACCTCGGGCTATTTTCTGTATTTTCTGGAAGATAACGATCAATTTATTAAATGCTATGCATTTTTGTCTAATTTTGTTTTTTTATGATGGCAATCTCCCGGTTTCCACTGATATTTTTGAGGATTTTTCTTAGCTTTGGGCTATTTTCTGTATGATATGGAAGATATCGATTGTTTAATAAAATGATATGATATTTTGGCCTAATTTTGTTTTCCCTATTTTTCGTTAAATTTTGCACTCTCTCGGTTTCGACGGATATTTTGCAGATTTTTCTGAGCTCGGAGATATTTTCTATATTTTATGGAAAATAAGAATCTTTATAATAAATTATATGGTTTTTACTGCCTAATTTTGTCCTCTCTTATTTTTGGTTGAACATAGCGATATCTCGGTTCTAACGGACATTTTTGCATATTTTCTGAGCTCTGTGCTATTTTCTTTATTTTATGGAAGATATGGATCTCTTTATTAAATGATATGATTTTTATAGCTTAAGTTTGTCTTCTATAAGTTTTAAGTGGAAGATGGCGATTTCCCGGTTCCAACGGACATTTTTGCGGATTTTTCTGAGCTCCGGGCTATTTTCTACATTTTATGGAAATATGGATCTTTTTATTAAATGAAATGATTTTTATAACCTAAGTTTGTCTTCTCTTATTTTCCAGTTGAAGGTGGCAATCTATATATTGAATGATATGATATTTTGGTTTATTTTTGTCTTCTCTTATATTTCGGTTGAAGATGGCATTCTCTCGATCCCAATAGACATTTTTACGGATTTTTCTGAGATCCGGGCTATTTTCCACATTTTCTGGAAGATATGGATCGCTTTATTAAATGATATGATTTTTGGCCTAATTTTGTATTCTCTTATTTTATGATAGAAGCTGGTGATCTCTGTTCCAACGGACATTTTTGCGGATATTTCTGAGCTCCTGGCTTTTTTTCACATTTTTTGTAATAAATGAATCGTTTTTTAAAATGATATCAGAGAAGATCGAATTAAGCCAAAAAAATGTCCGTTGAAACCGGGAAATCTCCATTTCCAACTGAAATATAATAGAAGACAAAATTCGGAACCGGAAAATCACCATCTTCATCTATTAAAATGTCCGTTGTAGCCTAAATTTGTCTTCTTTTATTTTCCTGTTGAAGATGGTGATCTTTTTATTAAAAGATATGATTTTTTGGCCTAATTTTGTCTTCTCTTATTTTTTTAGTTGCAGAGTGCGATCTCCCGGTTTCGATAGATATGTTTGCGGATTTTTGTGCTATTTTCTATGTTTTATGAAGACATGTATCTTTATATTAAATGATATGATTTTCATACCCTAATTTTGTCTTCTCTTATTTTTCTATTGAAGATGGCGATCTCCTCGTTCCAACAAACATTTGTGCGGATTTTTCTGAGCTCGAGGCTATTTTCTACATTTTCGGGATGGTATTTAGTTTTTTATTAAATGATATGATTTTTCTAACCTAAGTTTCTCGCTTATCTTATTTTTCAGTTGAAGATGACGATCTCCCGGTTCCATTGGACATTTTTACGGATTTCTCTGAGATCTGGCCTATTTTCAACATTATCTGGAAGATATGAATAGTTTTATTAATTGATATGTTTTTTGGCCTAATTTTCTTTTTTTAAGTTGAAAATTCTGAAATCCTGGTTCCAACAGACATTTTACCGTTTTTTCTTAGCACGGAGCTATTTTCTGCATTTTTTCGAAGACATGTTCTTTTTATTAAATGATATCATCTTTGGCCTAATTTTTACTTCTCTTATTTTTAAGTTGAAGATGGCAATCTCACTTTTCCAACTGACATTTTGCCGATTTTTTGGAGATCGGGGCTATTTTCTGTATTTTCTGGAAGATATGAATCGTTTTATTAAAGGATGTAATTTTTTGGTTTAATTTTGTTTTCTTTTATTTTTTCGTTGAAGATAGCTATCTCCCGGTTCCAATGGACATTTTTGCGGATTTTATGAGCTCTGGGTTATTTTCTACATTTTATGTAAGATATGGATCTTTATATTAAATGATATGGTTTTTATAGCATAATTTGGTCTTTTTTTATTTTTTTAGTTGAATATGGCGATCTCCCGGTTCCAACGGACATTTTTGCGGATTTTTTAGCTTCGTGCTATTTCTACATTTTATCACAGAGATGGGTCTCTATATTAACTGATATGATTTTTAAGTTCTAATTTTGTCTTCTCTTTTTTCAGTTGAAGATGGCGATCGCTCGATTACAAAAGACATTTTTTCGGATTCTTTTGAGCTTGGTGTTATTTTTAAAATTTTATGGAAGATATGAATCTCTTTATTAAATGATATGATTTTTATCATCTAAGCCTATCTTCTCATATTTTTTAGTTGAAGATGTCGTCTCACGGTTCAAACAGAAATTTTTGCAAATTTTTATGAGCTCGTGGTTATTTTCTGTATTTGCTCGAAGATATGGATAGCTCTATAAATGATATGATTTTTGGCATAATTTTGTCTTCTCTTATTTTTTTCGTTGAAGATGTCAATCTCTTGGTTCCAACGGACATTTTTACGGATTTTTTGAGCCTTGTGTTATTTTCTAAATTTTCTATAAGATATAGATCTTCATAAATGATATGATTTTTATAGCCTAATTTTGTCATCACTTATTTTTCATTTGAGGATGGTAATCTCCCGGTTCCAGAAGAAATTTTTACGGATTTTTCTGAGCTCGAATCTATTTTCTAGATTTTTTGAAAGATGTGTATTTTTAATTAAATGATATGATTATTTAGCCTAATTTTGTCGTCTCTTCTATTTTTCGTTGAAGAAGTCGATCTCTCGGTTCCAGCGGACTTTTTTTGCAGATTTTTCTAAGCTCGGGCCTATTTTCTACATTTTCTGTAAGATATGGATCGTTATATTAAATGATATGATTTTTATAGCTTAATTTTTTATTCTCTTATTTCTCCGTTGAATATGATATGATTTCCCGGTTCCAATGGAATGTTTTGCAGATTTTTCTGAGTTCCGACCTAGTTTCAACATTTTAGAAGACATGGATTGTTTTATTAAATGATATGATATTTTGGCTTAATTTTTGTCTTCTCTTATTTCCAGTTAAAGATGGCAATCTCCCGGGTCTAACGGACATTTTTGAGGATTTTTCTGTGCTCGAGACTATTTTCTACATTTCCACGAAGATATGGATCTTTTTATTACATTATATGATTTTTGTAGGCTATTTTTTCTTCTCTTATTTTCTGTTGAAGATGGCAATATCTTGGTTCTAATGAACATTTTTGCTGACATTTCTGAGCTCGGGACTAGTTTCTACATTTTCTGTAAGATATAAATCTTTTTATTAAATGATATAATTTTTCTATCATAATTTTGTCTTCCCTTATTTTCAATTGAAGATGGAGTTCTCCGGTTCCAATGGAAATTTTGCAGATTTTTTTGACCTCGAGGCTATTTTCTGCGTTTTATTCTCGATATGGATATTTTTATTAAAGATATGATTTTTATAGACTACGTTTATCTTCTCTTATTTTTTCACTTGAAGATGGCGGTCTCCCAGTTCCAATGAACATTTTTGCGGATTTTTCTGAACTCATGACTATTTTTTGTATTTTCTGGAAGATATCGATAATTTTATTAAATGATATGATTTTTTTGCCCAATTTTGTCTTCTCTTATTTTTCGTTGATGATGGCGATCTCCCGGAACCAACGGATATTTTTTCGAATTTTTCTGAGCTAATGCCTATTTTCTGTATTATTTGGAAGATGTAGATCATTTTATTAAATGATATGATTTTTTGGCCTAATTTTGTCTTCTCTTTTTTTCGGAAAATTTGGCGATCTCCCGGTTATGATGGATATTTTTGCGTATTTTTCTAAGCTCGGGGATATTTTCTACATTTTATGGAAAATAAGAACCTTTATATTAAATGATATGATTTCTATTTCCAAATTTTGTCTTCTCTTATTTTTCAGTTGAATATGGCGATCTCCCGGTTCCAAGGGAATTTTTATCGGATTTTCTGAGCTCGATGCTCTTTTCTTTATTTTATTGAAGATATGTACCTTTTTATTAAATGATATGATTTTTATAGCTTAAGTTTGTCTTCTATTATTTTTAAGTTGAAGATGACAATCTCCTGGTTCCAACGGACATTTTTACATATTTTTCTGAGCTCCGGGCTATTTTTTATAGTTTATAGAAGATATGGATCTTTTTATAAAATGATATGATTTTTATAAACTAAGTTTGTTTTCTCTTATTTTCCAGTTGAAGATGACAATCTTTATATTGAATGATATGATTTTTGACCTAATTTTGTATTCTCTTATATTTTAGTTGAAGGTGGCATTCTTTCGGTCCAAAATGAAACTTTGCAGATTTTTCTGAGATCTTGGCTAATTTCTACAGTTTCTGGAAGATATGGAACGTTTTATTAAATAATATGATTTTTTGGTCCAATTTTGTCTTCTCTTAATTTCCAGTTGAAGTTAGCGATCTCCCGGATCCAACAGACATTTTTGCGGATATTTCTGAGCTCGGGATATTTTCCATATTTTATGGAATATATGGATCGTTTTATTAAATGATATCAGAGAAGACAAAATTAGGCCAAAAAATGTCTGTTGTAACCAGAAAATCGCCATCTTCATATAAAAATGGTAGTTGTAACCGGGATATCGCCATCTTCAACTGAAAAGATTTTTTATATATCATTTTTTGAGTTTGGTACTATTTTATACATTTTATGAAAGATATGGATCTTTTTATTAATTGTTATGATTTTTGTACCCTAAATTTGTCTTCTATTTTTACAGTTGAAGATGATGATCTTTTTATTAAATGATATGATTTTTGGCCTAATTTTGTCTTCTCTTATAATCCAGTTGAAAATGGGGATCACCCAGTTCCAATGGACATTTTTGGAGATTTTTCTGTGCTCCGGTCTATTTCTACATTTTTGGAAGAAATGGATCGTTTTATTTAATGATATGATATTTTGGTCTAATTTTGTCTTTTCTTATTTTTCCAGTTAAAGATTGTAATCTCCCGATTCCAACAGACATTTTTGCTGATTTCTTTGAGCTCGGGAGTATTTTCTACATTTTCTAGAAGATATGGATCTTTTATTACAATATATGATTTTTGTAGCCTAATTTTGTCTTCTCTTATTTTTTTAGTTGAAGATGGCGATATCCCGATTCCAACGGACATTTGCTGATATTTCTGAGCTCGGGACTATTTTCTACATTTCCTGTAAGATATGACTCTTTTTATTAAATGATATGATTTTTCTAGCCTAATTTTGGCTTCTCTTATTTTTCCATTGATGATGTCGAACTCCCGGTTCCAACAAAAATATTTGCGGATTTTTCTGAACTCGAGGCTATTTTCTACATTTTATTGTAGATATGGATTTTTTATTAAATGATATGATTTTTATACCCAACATTTGTGTTCTCTTATTTTTCACTTCAAAATGGCGATTTCCCGATTCCAACGAAAATTTTTGTCGATTTTTCTAACCTCTGGGCTATTTTCTGTATTTTTGGAAGATAACGATCGTTTTATTAAATGCAATAATTTTTTTGTCTTATTTTGTCTTCGCTTAGATTTTTCATTGATGATGGCGATCTCCCGGTTCCGACTGATATTTTTGAGGATTTTTCTGAGCTCTGGGCTATTTTCTGTGGTATCTGAAAGATATCTATCGTTTTATTAAATGATATAATATTTTGGCCTAATTTTTGTCTTCTCTATTTTTCCTTAAATTTTGCACTCTCCCGGTTTCGAATACTTTTACGGATTTTTCTGAGCTCGGGGATATTTCTAATTTTATGGAAAATAAGAATCTTTATATTAAATGATATGATTTTTATTACCTAATTTTGTCTTCTCTTATTTTTTTCAGTTGAACATAGCGATCTCTCGGTTCTAATAGACATTTGGCAGATTTTCTTAGCTCTGTGCTATTTTCTTTATTTTATGGAAGATATGGATCTTTTTATTAAATGATATGATTTTTATAGCCTAAGTTTGTCTTCTATTATTTTTAAGTTGAAGATGGCGATCTCCCGGTTTCAACGGACATTTTTGCGAATATTTCCGAGCTCAGTGCTATTTTCTACATTTTATGGAAGATATGTATCTTCTTATTATACAATATGATTTTTATACCCTAAGTTTGTCCTCTCTTATTTCCGGTTGAAGATGTCGATCTTTATTTTGAATGATATGATTTTTTGGTTTTATTTTGTCTTCTCTTATTTTTTTTAGTTAAAGATGGCATTCTCTTGATCCCACCAGACATTTTTGTGGGTTTTTCTGAACTCCGGGCTATTTTCCACATTTTCTAGAAGATACTGATCGTTTTATTAAATAATATGATTCTTGACCTAATTTTGTCTTCTCTTATTTTCCAGTATAAGTTGGCGATCTCTCGGTTCCAACGAACATTTTTGCGGATATTTCTAAGCTCCGGGCTATTTTCACATTTTTGGAATAAATGGATCGTTTTATTAAATGACATCAGAGAAGACAAAATTAGGCCAAAAATGTCTGTTGGAACCGAAAAAACCACATCTTCAACTGGAATATAAGAGGAGACAAAATTCGAAATCGGGAAATCGCCATCTTTATCTATAAAATTTCCGTTGTAACCGAGATATCTACATCTTCAACTGAAAAATTCTTTATATATAATTTTTTGAGCATGGCACTATTTTCTACATTTTATGAAAGATATGGATCTGTTTATTAAATGATATGATTTTTCTAGCCTAAATTTGTTTTGTCTTATTTTCCAGTTGAAGATTGTAATCTTTTTATTAAATGATAATATTTTTGGCATAATTTTGTCTTCGCTTATTTTCCCGTTGAAGATAGCGATCTCCCGTTCCAACATTTTTGCGGATTTTTCTAATCACGGGGCTATTTTTTACACTTTCTGGAAGATAAGAATATTTATATTATATTATATGATTTTTATATCCTAAATTTATCTTCTCTTATTTTTAGTTGAAGATGGTGATCTCCAGGTTCCAATAATTTTGCAAATTTTTCTTAGCTTGAGGCTTTTTTGTACATTTTCTGAGAGACATGAACCTTTTTATTAAATGATACGATTTTTTGGCCTAATTTTGTCTACTCTTTTTTATTTGAATATGGCATTTCTAAGCTCGGGGCTATTTTCAACATTTTTCGGCCGATATGTATCTTTTTATTAAATGATATGAATTTTGGCTTATTTTATTTTTTCGTTGAAGATGGCAATCTCCAGGTTCCAACCGACATTTTTGTGGATTTTTCTGAGCTCCATCTATTTTCTACATTTTCTATATGGTATGCATGTTTATATTAAATGATATTAGTTTTATAACCTAAATTTTTGTTTAACTTATTATTCAATTGAAGATGGAGATCGCCAGTCCAAACGAACATTTTTGTGACTTCTCCCGAGCTTGGAGCTATTTTTCTACATTTTCGAAAAGTTATGAATATTTTAAATAAATGAAACGATTTTTGACCTAATTTTTTATTCTCTTATATTTCAGTTGAAGATGGCGATCTCCCGATTCCAATGAACATTTTTGCGTATTTTTCTGAGCTCCGGGCTTTTTTCTAAATTTTCGTAATGTTATGGATCTTTTAAATTAAATTAAATAATTTTTATAGACTCTTCTCTTATTTTTCAGTTGAAGACGTCGATCTCCCGGTTCTAACTAGCATTTTTGCGTATTTTTTGAGCTAGATGCTACTTTCTACATTTAATGGAAAATATTGAACTTTTTATTAAATAATATAATTTTTATAGCCTACGTTTATCTTCTTCTTTTTTTCAGTTGAAGATGGCCATCTTCCGGTTCCAACGGACATTTTTTGCAGATTTTTCTTAGCTTGCGGCTAATTTTCTACATTTTCTGTAAGATATGGATCTTTTTATGAAATTGTATGGTTTTGGCCTAATTTTGTCTTCTCTTTTTTAAGTTGAAAGTGGCGATCTCCTGGTTCCAACGGACATTCATGCGGATATTTTTGAGCTCTGGGCTATTTTCTACATTTTCTGTCTGATATGAATCTTTATATTAAATGATATGATTTTATAACATAATTTTGTCTTCTCTTATTTTTCAGTTGAAGATGGCGATCTCTCGGTTCTAACGGAAATTTTCGCCTATTTTTTGATCTCGGTGCTATTTTCTATTTTTTGGAAGAAATGGGTCTTTTGTATTAAAAGAAATTATTTTTATAGCCTAATTTGTCTTCTCTTATTTTTTTGAAGATGGCGATCTCCCGGTTCTAACGAACATTTTGGGTATTATTCTGACCTTGGGACTATTTTCTAAATTTTCTGGAAAATTTGGATCTTTTTATTAAATGATATGGTTTTTGGCCTAATTTTGTATTTCCTTATTTTTCAGTTGAAGATGGCGATCACTCGGTTCTAACGGATATTTTTCCAGATTTTTATAAGTTCGGTGCTATTTTCAACCTTTTATGAAATATAAGAATATTATTATTAAATGATATCATTTTTATAGCCAATGCTTGCCTTCTCTTACTTTTTTCAGTTGAAGATGGCGATTTACCCGTTCTAACGGACATTTTTGCAGATTTTTCTTAGCTTGGGCTATTTTCTACATTTTCTGGAAGATATGGATATTTTTATTAAATAATATGAATTTTTGGCCTAATTTTATCTTCTTTTTTCAGTTAAAGATGGCGATCTTCCCGTTCCAATTTACATTTGTGCGGATTTTTCCGCGTTCCAGGCTATTTTCTACATTTTCTATAAGATATGCATATTTATATTAAATGATATGATTTTTATAGCCTAATTTTTTCTTCTCTTATTTTGAGTTGAAGATGGCGTTCTCCCGGTTCCAACGGTCATTTTTTCGTATTTTTCCGAGCTCGGGATATTTTTCTAAATTTTCGAGAAGTTATGGATCTTTTTATTAAATGAGATGATTTTTGGCCTAATTTTGTCTTCTCTTATTTTTCAGTTGAAGATGGAGATCTCCTAGTTCTAACGGACATTTTTGCGAATTATTCTGTTCTCGGGGTGATGTGTGATGGGTAATGGAATGTATGAAGTTCAGAATTAAAGAATACAACGGAGGATAGAGATTTGAGATAAAGGCTATGCCACCACTCAAGATCAGGAAATGGAGTTCACCACAACTGAGATTAAAGGCCAAGCCACCCTCCTAAATAATAAAGAACTCACTTGTCTCACCATTAACCTTCCCACAGTTAGATAAAGAAAACAAGATTAACAAGTTTTGAAAGAACTTGCAACTTCAGAATTTTCTTCGACAAAACTGCCCTTCTAAGTTACAAAGACTCTCTTTTAAAGAAGACATACAACATTGAAAATGACATACATCAGCATTTAATAGCCAACAACTTCCCAGGCTGATTACACAACTTACTAGGCAACACTTTACTAGGCTACAACTTACTATGCTACAACTTTCTAGACATTGAATGCTGAAAAAGTAAGTGCTAGAGTGGATTTCCAAGGCCAAAGTCTTCAAATTTCGTCCAAACTCTTCAAATCCCCCTTAATTTGAAATCTGAATCTTCATTTGAGTTTAGATACCAAAATAATCACTTTCCAGCATAGTTTACTCATTAAGGAAGCCAATTAAGCAAAACATGGCCCAAAACAGCTTGAGGACCAACCTGAAATTGAGAGCTAAAGTTGGAGCTCGAAATTTATTTGATGTCACTTGCTAACATCATCAAATTAGTCATGCTTGCTCCTGCATCATTCTCCCCTCTTTGATTGGGATTTTCCATCAAATCCTCATCATCTTCATTTTCAGGCAAGAATGGAGTTAAATCACCAATATTGAAAGTGGCAGAAATATTGGTTTCTCCAGGCAATTCAAGCCTGTATGCATTACTTCCCACCTGCTCAACAATTTTGAAAGGGCCATCACCACGAGCCATGAGCTTGTTCTTCCTTCGAGAGGGAAACCTTTCCTTCCTTAAATGAAGCCAAACCAGATCATCAGGCTTAAATTCAAGGGAGTTGCGATGCTTGTTAGCCTTTTTCTTGTACAATTCATTCACCCTTTCAATTCTGGTCTTTACTTGTTCAAGGAGATTTTTCATTTCTTTAGCACGCTGTTTAGCTTCAAAACTCATTTGGGACTCAATAGGAAGTGGGATCAGATCAATGGGAGTAAGAGGGTTCACTCCATAATTCACTTCAAATAGAGACTTTCATGTTGCATATGGTGGAGCTCTATTGTATGCAAACTTAGCATGGGAAAGTTTGTTATCCCAATCTTTGATATTTTTTCCCACAAAACTTCTGAGAAGAGTTGAGAGTGTTCTATTTGTCACTTCTGTTTTCCCATCAGTTTGAGGATGGCAGGCAGTACTAAACAAGAGCGTTGTCCCCAGCAATTTCTACAAGCATCTCCAAAAATGACTTAAAACTTAGAATCTCTATCACTTAATGGTCTTTGGAACCCCATGAAGCTTAAGAATTTCTTTGAAATAGAGATCATCATCACGAGAAGCATCATCTGATCTCGTGCATGCGATTGAAATGAGCCATTTTTTGGAAAACGATCAACAACTACCATGATAGCATCTTTTCCTCTTTGAGTTCTTGGTAGTGTCACAATAAAATCCTTGCTCACACTTCCCAAGGCTGATTTGGAACATGCAGAGGAGTATACATTCCTTGATGAAATTGACTATTAGCTTTATGACAAATAAAAACATCTTGAAACAACATTATGGACATCACCATCCATCTTAAGCCAATAAAAGTGTTCTTGCAAGATGTCAAATGTTTTGTTGATGCCAAAATGACCAGCAACAGCTCCACCATGGATTTCTTTAACCAAGACATCGTGCATTGAACTTTTGGGAATGCACAACTTGTTGTTCTTGAAAAGAAAACCTTCCTGAATCACATAAGGGCCTGAAAGAGCAGCTCTTTCCTCCTCAAAGAATTGAGAAAAGTCTTGATCATCCTTGTAAAGAGCTTTAATAAAATGAAAACCAAGAATTTTAGCTTCAACAATATATAGAAGAGAATACCTTCTTGAAAGTGCATCAGCTACAACATTGGTTTTTCCATATTTATGCTTTGAAACAAATGAGAATGATTGAAGAAATTCAACCCATTTAGCATGCCTTTGATTCAACTTGTACTGTCCATTAATAAACTTGAGTGCTTGATGATCGGAATGTAGAACAAATTACTTGGGGAGAAGATAATGACTCCAATGATCAAGAGCTCTTATAATGGCATATAACTCCTTATCATAAGTGCTGTAATTCTTCCTGGAGCCATTCAAATTCTCACTAAAATAAGCTATGGGACGTTAAGATTGCCCAGAACTGCCCCAATACCTACTCCACTTGCATCACACTCCACTTCAAAGAGATCATCAAAATTGGGCAAAGTCAAAATTGGAGATTCACAAAGTTTCTTCTTAATGGATTCAAAGGCATAATGAGCAGCCTTATTCCATTCGAAAGAACCTTTCATCATATATTCAGTTATATGAGCTAATAGAGTGCTGAAATCTTTAATGAATCTTGTATAAAATGATGCACGACCATGGAAACTTCTTACTTCAGTTATGTTGGTTGGAACTGGCCAAGATCTCATAGCTTCAACTTTGGATTAATCAACAGAAATAACATCCTTTGAAACAACATATCCAAGGAAAACAACACTAGGAGTGAAGAATTCACATTTTTCCAACTTTCCAAAAAGTTTTTGTTGCCTAAAGAGACATCTGTTAAGTGCTTCAAATGATCTTCATGATTCTTAGAATAAACCAGAATATCATCAAAGTATACGACGACAAACTTACCGATGAAAGGATGTATGAACTCATTCATCGGCCACATGAAAGTACTTGGACATTAGAGAGTACAAATGGCATGGCCCTCCATTCATATAATCATCCTTTAGTTTTAAATGATGTCTTCCACTCATCTCTTTCCTTCATTCTGATTTGATGATATCCACTACAAAGATCAATCTTTGAGAAGACAATAGAACCATGCAACTCATCAAGCATATCATCCAAGCGAGGAATTGGATATATGTGTGTGTGTGTGTGTGTGTGTGTGTGTGTGTGTGTGTGTATACATACATACATATATATATATATATATATATATATATATATATATATATATATATATATATATATATATATATATATATATATATATATATATATATATATATATATATTATACATTTGACAGCGATTTTTGAATTCTAGGGCTGACTAGGACAAGCTGACTAGGACAAAGAGGTTGATAGAAAGACGGCTAGGATTTAATCTTGGGGAATGAACGGTTGATACAGGGGGTTGAAAAAATTTTGGGAGGAAAATTTTTGTATTTTGGGAGGAAGCTTTATCGGGAAAAACGAAAATCCATTTTAAAACATTTTTATTTTTAATCAATCATAACTTATCACGAAACACAAAGTGCATTTTGAATTTTTTTTGGGGATAGCACCAACCTCACTGGATCTCACCTCTGTAAATCATGGAACGATCCGCGTGCTCACCTTTGAACAAATCTCAACCCTCCAATCTTTACATCAGGTGGTCTGCAAGGATACGTCACCACACCCTCTTCCATCTTTCTCCACTCTGAAGAGAAGGAAGAAAGAAATCCCCATCTTGGCTGCCCAAATCAGACGGCCAAAAAATCAGCTGCCCACAAATTAGCCGCCCAAAAAATCAGTCTCATGTTCTCAAATCCCTTGGAGAACGCTGTCTCTCTCTCTCTCTCTCTCTCTCAAGATCTCAATGGTGACCTAATACTATGAAGAACTTTGGAGAAAATAGCTTGAGAAGAATGTTTCTTTTCTCGGTGCTGATCGTAAAACTGATTCAGGTAATAAGTTTTTTTGGAAAAAAAATTCTTTTGGGTTACTTGGTCTTCTGTTTAGCTAAAATTTTGGAGCTTTTGATGGTTTTTGATTTTGTTGGTAATTAGTTCTTTGAGGGATGTTTTTTAAGAGACATCAGCTTTCAAGTTTCAGTATTCGTAAAACTAATTTCAGCTAGAAAGTTTTTTAGGGATGTTTTTAAACCAACCAAGATTAAAATGAAAGTAAGTTCGGTCAACCAAAATTTCTATATTCGTAAAACTGATTCAGGTAATAAGTTTATTTGGAAAAAAAATTCTTTTGGGTTGCTTGATCTTCTGTCTAGCTAAACTTTTGGAGATTTTGATGGTTTTTGATTTTGTTGGTAATTAATTCTTTGAGGGATGTTTTTTAGGAGACATCAGCTAGCAATAAACCAACCAAGATTAAAATGAAAGTAAGCTCGGTCAACCAAAATTTCAGTATCAGTCGAAGGACAGTGATGCTACCGGAATTGCAACGCGCATGGGGAGTCGACAGCGAGGTTCCATGTCAGATTTGAAAGGTAATGTTTGATTTTGATCCAGATGTGGTTTAGCTAAACTTTCATGAATTTTGATTATTTTGAGTAAGAGCATGAATCTTTAACACATGCGATTCACGCAAAATTCCATACGAACTCACCAAAATTTCAATGTATCTCTAAGCAAAACTTACCCTGATGTAGTCCACTTTCAATCCCGATTAAAGAGGTCTTCGTTAGTTCTATGAAAACACATGATTCCATGAGCGAAAGGCGACGAGGGCTGCTCGATCTCCAGTGAGATCAGGTGCTCCACGGCGAGCGAAGAGAAGGATGAGAGAGAATAAGAGGAGTAAATGAGGTGACGGCATGGGGTGGTGACCGGAACCCATAGGCCTCAAAAAGATAAACCACGGAGAGTGGGGAAATGAACATATTGGGCATTGTTCTAATGTTGTTGTCTTTTTTACTGTTATTCTTTTTAATTTTAACTTAATTTTTGCTTCTGCCAGGGAGTTTGCCAACAAAGAGTCCAATGTGGTACGTTTCATTTATTTCTCGCTCTCATCCATAAGCCCATTTCCATGAATTATTCTAATTGTTTGTCCTTTTCTTAGAATGTTGAACACTGATTCAGTGGACTATTTGAATTCTAATGGATTGTTTTTTAGGTGACATCAGTCCAATGTGGTACGTTTGATGGATTGTTTGAATAGTGCTCGCCATCTTCGGTTACAACAACCGCGAAGAGACTCAGGTGATTCTCTTTTTTATGCATTCTAATTGTTAACCAAAAATGAGTTTTTAATATCTTTTGGAACTTGCAGTTGTGGTGTTTGATTATATGCTCGATTGAAATATTTTAACTTTTTGGCAGCTGGTCTCTTATGCTCAGTTGGTACGGCTCATTCATGAGCATGCTTCGACATGCAATCAGGTTTCACGTTTGATGGCTATTGCAGTTTTTGATTTGTGCAGTGGATGTCTATAGAGAAGTTTGATTTGCTGTTTGTTGTTGATGTTTATGTTTCATAAGAAATCACAGAAGGGAGCTATGTGTTTACGAAGCTAGCCATGTACAAATTGGTGGATCCATCTTTTTTTTTTGATTTTTCGGTTTTTTTTTGCAGGAGAATAATCCGGTCGAGGAGGTGTTCGAGAATCTGAGATGCACGAGAGAGGGGATCACGAGCAGAGCTGCCCAGGAGAGGCTCACCATCTTTGGTGACAACCAGTGCGAAGAGAAGCAGGTTATTCTCTCTTTTTCTTTTTTCCGTTATTTCTCTCCTTAAAAATAGGAATTTGTAGATTTTCCTTGATCTGACCCTTATGTTTGTTTTATGTTTTGTTTTTGCCTAAGAGCAAAATTCTCAAGTTCTTGGGGTTTATGTGGCACCCTTTATCATGGGTGATTCTTAGGCTTCATTGGTGATTCTTATGCTTCACTAAGAAAGGTAAATAATATTTAGGTTCATTAAGAAACCTCTCTCATTAAACCACGATCTTTTGTATAATAGATTTTTTCAATATGGCAAAATGTTTAATTCTGTTTTATTCACAGAGTAAGCGAAAGACAAATTTGATATCTGCAGAAGAAATATAGAGAAAGGCAAATGAGAATCACACTGATAAGGTGATCAAGAAACAATTTTTGATATTGATCAATTTAATTGTAAGCTGTTCTTCAACATTGTTAACTTTTTGCCCTCAAAGTTGGGGAAATGGGAAGGCTTCTACGTGGAGTGCGGGTATTGCACAACATAGTTTTGTTTGTTTACATAATTTCTATTTATTTATTTGCACTATCATGCTATTTGGTCATCTGATTAAAAGTGGGTGGGTTCATGATGTGTGTTATAGGAGATCTTAAACCTTGGTTTAAGTCAAACAAACACGCTGATGTATTAATGTTGCTTATGATTATTCTTACATATATACACAACCATGTTACATCCAATTTTCCTTCCGTTTTGGATGCATGCTTCATTCCTTTTTTATGGGTCCCAACCTTAACCCCAAAAGAATAGGAAACTCACAAATTCACCAGCACAACAAAGCCATGCTTAAAAGCACCTTCAAGATTTGTTTGAGTATTTTGCTCTTTGCTATATGTATTATTTGATGCTTCTCTATTTGAAATTGATCACTTTATTTAAAATTAATTATTCATTGAGTTAGTCTCTTATTCATCTTGGAGATCCAAATGGTAAATTGTGGGACAAAATATTTTGTTTTGGATCTCAACATTATATTTGTATTTAATTGGTGTCGAAAAGAAACAACAGTAACAATTTATGGGTGCCTTCATTGCTCTACAAATTTATGATCGCCTCCATTGCTCATAAATTTGTACTGTATTCTGCCAAAAAAAATATAGAATGAGTTTAGCTTTCTGATATGCTAAACAACTATATATGTTTATAATATCAGGATGGATTTAGCATCATGTATTCTGTCATAATTTTTTGTGGTATTACTGTCATAAATTTTTCATGTATTCTGTTAAGTCTGATATGCTAAACTCATTCTGATATGCTAAATTTTTCATGTATTCTGATATGCAAAACTCATTCTATATGCTAAAAATTCACATGCACCTTATTGTTCATTTATGAGCACCTTCATTGCACTTTCATTGATATCTTTCCAGATATTATGGAAAGTTTATGCTAAATTTATGAGCACAAATGAAGGTGCCCATAAATTTTTACAGCAATATTTAGAGTTATGAAGGTGCTCATAAATTTTTGATTGATTGGCTGAATTGAAAAAAAGTAAGCAGAAAATTGTCTGAAACTTACACTACAAATACAATGGCTAGCTATTTAGATTTAGACCCGTTATTTCTCAAATTTGATTATCCACTTTCGTTTGATCTTCGTTCTCTCCTTCCGAGTTGTCGCAGGTAACCCCACCTTCATTGGAGCCTTTTCTCAGCCAGCATCCATTAACACTACGTGGTTGATCCGGGTAGTGTGACAATTTGTTCTTATTTCTGGTCCTTTACTCATCGAAACTCTGGCTATGCATAATATCAATTTCCTTGGTAGAGGATGCAAATTTCTCATGTCTTAGTTTTCTTCCAAGAATCCCAACTCTGTAGTTATGTTCAAATGTTAAGTGCCAACCTATGGGCTTTCTTAATTTAGTAACAAGCTTTGTTGAAGATATTAGAGAGGGGCTGGAACAACGAAAGAGAAAAGGTTCTCCTTTAAAGATATGGAGTGAATTCTGAATGAAAGAGGATAATAGCTAAGGTAAGAAGTAAATCACTTTCAATATCTCTTGCTTCTTTGGTTAGTTCAATACAAGTAGCAGGCACAAACCAACGTATAGCATATACATATTTCTAAGTAAATAGTAGCAACCCAAGCTTTTGTCAGCAGATGAATGGATTTGGTGAACATTTATTTTTAAGGTTAGTTTAACATTGAGGAGGGCTTGGGAGGTGTTGTTGTTTAGTGGGAGGCATACAACTAAAAGTTCAGGCCACTTATTGGTAAATGTGTTAAATTAGGAAATGAGAGATCCCTGGTTCGCTACAGACTTATTTAAGGACATAAAAAAGAGTAAAGTAAAGAGTGGGACTTACCTGTGAAATTAATGAACAAAGAGTAAAGTAATGGGTATGAATCTTGAACTATCTCCTAAGGACTCATGAAATGAAAGGCTTTCGCTGGACTGAGCTTGAGAATGTCTACAATGTAGGAAGAGTAAGCATTCTCAATAATTACTCTTCAATTTACTCTTCAATCAGCAAGGACCATAGCAAGTTACTCTTCAATTTCACAAAAGGATGCATACAATAGCGATCATTGTGTGTTGTGCTCAGTCTATCAATCTTCGAATAATATGGCTGAAGCTGTAGGCAACCGAGTTTGCATCATTTTGTACATCAGACAGTAGCCCATGGAGATGATGTTGCAATACTGTAAATTTAAGTGAGGGGAGGGGGTGGTGTGGCTTCTCATATAGCCCCAAGTTAGATCAAGTTAGACTATTTAACTCATCTGAATTACTTTGAATTAAAAGGAGGAAACAAAAGGGCTTGCTCTCATTTGTAAATTTTTTGTTCGGCTCCTTCATCCAAATTTTTGGTTATTTTTTTGCCGAGAATGCAGGGAGTATGAAATGGTTATGGGGTGTTGCAATTGGTGTGGCTTCTCATACAGCCCCAAGTTAGACTATTTAACGCATCTTATTCTTCTTTAGTAACTTCTCTTATGGAAAGGTTCCCCTAATCCTTATGGACAACAGGTGGCAGCCGCCGCCGGAGAATCATATGGCTCAGCTACTCATTATCGCCATGCCGTACAAGGTGTGCTTCACAGTGGCAACAACAATGTCTGAAAGGCTTTCTTCTGTGCATGCAGTTTGAAAGGCTTTCTTCTGTGCATGCAGTTCATTTGCTAATATAATGAGATTGAGATAGTATTGGTTTTTTTTGATATGTTTATATAGACATATTGTTGTGAAAAATTTGTTCCTTAAATTAACATATTCATAATGTGAAAGAACGACAACTAGCAACGCGATACTCTGAACTTAATGTAATACCATATGATAATAGCATTACTTGGAGAAGTAAATTTTGGGGTGAACTAAAATTATTGAGTGAACTAAATAACAATTATTGTCCTTTAATTCTTGGTGGGACAAATATTTTGAGGGGGAAATATCTTAATGAATCGTGCCCTACGGGCACGGGTTATGACTAGTATATATATATATGAGGTTAATGGGCCAATGCTGACAGCGCTGGAAATTTTTCCAGCGCTGTCCGCATTTTGGACGAGATAAAAATATTTTTTTGTAATTTTTTTTGCAGTAGTTATATATACGTGTTAGGAAGCTCCCCACAAAATTTTAGGTCAATCCGACACCGTTTGAGCCTCCGTTCATCGATTTCAAAAACGTTACGCAAATCTGTCCACAGTTTTGTGTAACGTTTTTGAAATCGATGAACGGAGGCTCAAACGGTGTCGGATCGAGCTGAAATTTTGTGGGGAGCTTCCTAACACGTATATCTAACTACTGAAAAAAAAATTTTCAAAAAAAATACTTTTATCTTGCCCAAAATGCAGACAGCGCTGGAAAAATTTCCAGCGCTGTCAGCTCTTCTCCATTTTTCACTATATATATATGTATATATACATATATGTATATATATGTATATATACATACATATATATACATATCTATACATATATATCTATTATACATTTGACAGCGATTTTTGAATCCTAGGGCTGACTAGGACAAGCTGACTAGGACAAACTGGTTGATAAAAGACGGCCAGAATTTGATCTTAAGAAATGAATGGTTGAAATGTGAATTTATAAACATTTGGTGGGAAACTTAAACCCGGGGAAAACATTGGGGGGAAATGAAAAGGCTTTTTTTGTGAAAAATCACGCCAGGCCATTACTTATCACTGACAAATTTAATGCCAGGCCATTATTTCTCACTGTCAAGCCATTACTCCCTCTCCCTCTCTCTCACCCCTCCCCTCTCCCAAAGCAAGATTAACCTAGCTCTCATGGATGTCTCAAGGAGGTTGGCCTTCGATCTGTCGATCTCGTGCCAGTTTTATCTCTCTCCCCCACTCCATATCACACGGCAAGATCAACCCAGCCCTCATGTATGTCTCAAGGAGTTTGGCCTTCGATCTGTCGATCTCGCCACAGTTCTCTCTCTCTCTCTCTCTCTCTCTCTCTCTCTCTCTCTCTCTCTCTCTCTCTCTCCCCCGCCTCTCCATCTTCCACGACAAGATCAACCCAGCTCTCATGGACGCCGGCTTTCGCATTTACCGCCAGATTTCGAGGATCACAGGCATAAATATCATAGATCACTCTCATGAGGCGTGCCAAGGAGAGAGCTGGATTCTAACGGCAACGACGAGAGCTCCGACCAACATCATCATTCCATGTTCTCTCTTCGATTTGTCGATCTCTGCCCCCGTCCCTGTTCGATTTTGCAAGAAACCAATGGAGAAAGGTTTTGCCCTAATTATTAGTTCCTTAATTGTTGTTGAATTTTTCATAGAGGATTGAAGATCAAGATCGTATTTTGTTCCTTATTAGTCAACTTTTAGTGCTAGCAACCATGGGAATTCAAGATCGTATTTTGTAGAAAACCTGACTTTGGTAGAAAGCCTAACTTTTCGATTGAATCCGATGGTTCATTGTTCCTTTAGTGCTGGTTTTTGTGTTTGCAAATATTTTTGTGTAGCCATTGTTTGCAGATTTTTTTCGATTGAAAGCCTAATTTTTTTTGTAGTAGCCATTGTTGTTATTAAACAGTCATTTTTTGTTTTTTTTGTTTATTAACTATTACCTGAAGGTTAGAATATGGAGAAATCGGTTACTGATTTTATCTCTTGCGGTGATTTTGATGGTTTAATGGGTTGTCTTTGTGTTAGATTCTTATCTGGATTGTGTTGATTGTTGCTGGTTTGATTGGTAAACCGTGAAAGTTCCTTTTTGGGGAGGATTTTTTTTGTTTTGCAAAAAGTTTTGTTGTAAGAACTTGCAAATCAAAAAAAAATCCTAACTCTAGACCTGAGGACCTAGCGATATGTGTATGCTTCTTCGGAATATATGCATATCTTGACTCATAGACTTACATTGGGTCTACGTTTATACAAGGAAGACATAAATTTTTAGTTTTTGTTAATAGAGAGCATATCATACTTCCCATTGTGCATATTCTTAAGGTGAACAATAAGGTGAACAACAATGTACATAGTTGTTAAGTATCGGGCACCGATAAACATGAATGCAGGGTCCGGATGTGTCGGAAATTGTAATTTTTGATTGAGATATCAGTAAATAACTTCATAATGATTCATAATGATTAACAAACTTGCGATTACATTTTAACTCCAAATACACAATTTATTAGTTAAGAGTCACCAAGCAAATAAATAAATTCTTTATGTGATGGAACTAATCGAAACCTCACAAGAGTTATGTGGTCACTAAACGGATTGTGCAGCTCTATGTAACCATAGTAAATAGCAAGATGATTGTATGGCATGTCATCATAATGCACGCTACTCCCGTGTAATTATGCCATAAGCCACGTATGTTTATCTGGCTGCATGATATGTGTTTTGGAAGTATGAAAACAAGTTTTTGTTAGGAGTGAGGATGGTTCATTTGGGTTGCTATAAGATTAATTTCTTCCATTGATGTGGCTATTACTGTGTTTGAGAAAAATTGGTGAGCTTCTACAAGAATCATGGAACTTCTATAGTCGAAGGAGAACACATGTGGGAAAATTTTATAGTTGACAAAAAAAGTTCATAAGATATATGTGAATATGTAGGCTGCGGATTATTCTGTGGTTCTATGATAGAGAAATCGATGCATAGCGATCAAGATATGTCCAGCAGTTGCTGATGGTGGTTTAATTTATTGTAAATTTTTCATACAGTGTAAATTCTATTTTTTTATGTTCCATATACATCTTTGGTGGATCTGTTTCATGTTGATATTGATTGGATCTGTGGAAGTTACTGATCTTGATACTTAATTTTTGGAAAGAGATGTTGATATTGATTCTTTTGATTTGGTTTATGTTCCATACATCTTTTTGGTGGATCTGTTTTATGCTTTTCCATAGGTTGGATGTTTCATTAATTTTTGTTCCATGATTATCCGTAACCATGTGGATCCTTTTTGTTCTGGGTACATTACTTTCCTGGATCTGAAAGCACAAAATATCATATCTTAGTCTGATCATTGTGTTGAAAATAATAGAACCAGATTAATGACTTAGTAAATAAAATGTGATCACTCAACCATCAAAATCTAGAGGCATAAAAATGGCAACATATACAAATTTAATCTGGAATATAGTTATATTTATCAAGAGTGATGCTAACTAAACACCAAACATTAGACTGCCATGTGCTCACTAGGGACTACAATGTGTAGCAACATTCAGGGGAAGGGCACTTCTCTGTCAATGGGATAACCACATATATTTTTCGTCGTATACCATTTTACATATATATATTTTTCAACAACAAGGTCACGTTGCTTAAATGACTTTAACTCGGACATTAACTACGTTGCTTTTTAGATTACATTTGGGTTGAAACCAACAAAGGAAATGTTTAGATTGTTTGAACAACTAAAAAGAATATGTTATAGGGACAAAGCAGAATTTTTTGGGGACCTATAATTTTTTGAGTGAACAAAATTTTGAGCAATAATTTTTGGTGTAAATTAAATTTATTTTAAAATTTTAAGAGACTAAATTTAAAGGAAACTAAAATTTTAAATTTTGGGGGCAAACTAAATCTAAAAGAAAATAAACTTTGGAGTAAACTAAATTTTTGCAGCGAACTAAATTTTTGTTTGAATGTGGTTAAAAATTTTGTTCGAGGGAATATTTTGAAGGTGGCTGTAATTTTATTCAGGGGTGATTTTGAAGAGGCTATAAATTTTTAGGGATGATATTTTAAATGGGTTTCATTTTTTTAGGGAAATATTTTTAATGCAACGTGACATATAGTCGTGAGTTATGATAAATTTTTTGGGGTAACTAAATTTTGGGGAAACTAAAATTTTTAGATGAACTTAATTATATATGTTGAGGGAACTGAAATTTATGGGGAATTAAATAACAATTTGTGTGCTTTAATTTTGAGGGAACTAACATTTTAGGGGAGGACATCTTAAATGAACCGTGCCCTACGGGCACGGGTTATGACTAGTACATATATATACATATATACATATATATATATATATATATATATGCATATATATATATATACATATATATACATATATATACATATATATATATATATATACATATATATACATATATATACATATATACATTTGACAGTGTTTTTTGAATTCTAGGGCTGACTAGGACAAGATAAAGAGTGGCTGAGATTTGATCTTGGTAAATCAATGGTTGAGATTGGATTTTGTGAAAATTTTGGTGAGAAAAATGTCTTGGGAACCAAAACTTTGAAATTAGAAGTGTATTGGGAAAGATTGTGGAGATTAAATTTGGGGGATAAGTGCCTTGGGAACCTAAACTTTAAAATTAGAAGTGCCTTGGGAAAAATCATGGAGATTAAATTTGGGAGGAAAAGTGTCTTGGGAACCAAAACTGTGAAATTAGAAGTGTCTTGGGAAAGATTGTGGAGATTAAATTTGGAGGGGAAAGTGCCTTGGGAACCTAAACTTTGAAATTAGAAGTGCATTGGGAAAGATTGTGGAGAATCATGATCCATTAAATTAAACAAAATAAAAAATTTAGCGTAAAACAATTTAGCGGAACAACAAATTAGCATAAAAATACCCTGAGTTTTGTTGCTCCGCGCCAAAGGCGCTCGCTAAATTTTGCCGAATCTGTTGTCCCGCGCCGAAGGCGCCCGCGTCGGTGCCGGCGTCGAAAAGTTTTTTACGCTAATTTGTTGTTCCGCCTGCGGGCGCCAAATTTGTTGTTCAACGTCGAATTTGTTGTTTAGCGCCGAAGGCGCCCATGTCGCTAAATATTTTTACGCTAATTTATTGTTCTGTTAAATTTTGACTGTGGAAATAATTTTTCGGGGAACACAGATTTCGCGGGGGAAATCTTAAATTTGATCTTGTGAAATGGAAGGTTGAGTTGAAGCTTTGAAACCATGAATGAGAGCTTTGAAATTTGGTCCAGCTTTGAAATTAAGGGAGCTTTGAAACCATGAATGTGAGCTTTGAAATTTGGTCCAGCTTTGAAATTTGGTCCAACTTTGAAAGCAGCCAGTGAACATGTTTCAAGATGTGACGGCCGCTCCATCGCCGAGGCGCCTGCTGAATTTTCTTATGCTGATTTGTTGTTCCAAGCCAAATTTGTTATTTTACACGAATTTGTTGTTCCGCACCAAAGGCGCCCACGCTGAATTTGTCTTTCCGTGTCGAAGGCGTCTGCATCGAATTTGCTGTTCCGCGCGAAAGACCTCCGCGCCGTTAAATATTTTTACTCTAATTTGTTTGCTCTTTTAAATTTTAATTATTTTTTGGGGAACAAAAATTTCGTGAGGGCAAATCTTAAATGTACTGTGCCCGCATGCACCGGCTTTTTTGCGCTAATTTGTTGTTCCGCGTCAATTTGCTGTTCTACGCTAATGCACTTTGATTAGCAAAATGTATGCGGTGACTAGCGGCACTGCCCGTTCCGAAGGCGCGACGCCGAATTTGTTGTTCTATGCTAATGCATTTTGGTTAGCAAAATGTGTGCGATGACTAGTGACACTGCGCCTGCGCCGAAGACACCCTCTAAATTTTTGTTCGTTTAAATTTTGGAGGGGGGAATAATTCTTGGGGAGAACAAAGATTTTGAGGAGATATCTTAAATGACCGTGCCCGAGGGCGCCCGCGCCGAAGCTACATTTCTGTTCGTTTAAATTTTGGAGAGAGAAATAATTTTTGGGGAGAACAATGATTTTGAGGGAAATGATTTTGAGGGAAAATCTTAAATGAACCGTGCCCGCGGGGCACGGGTTATGACTAGTACATATATATATATACATATACATATACATATATACATATACATATATATATACACATATATATTCTTCAAAAAATATATATACATATATATATATATACATATATATATATATACTAGTCATAACCTGTGCCCGGAGGGCACGGAGGCAGTCGTCGTCCGGGCGCAAATGCGGAGAGTAGCGGTCGCAAAAATGCAAAAAGCGTGGGTGCGTGTGAGAGAGGAGGGTCGGGGAAAAAAAGGAGGAAAAGCAGGGACTAAAACACAAAAAAAAAACCAAAACCCCATCCCAAACAACCCAACCCCCACGTGGTGTCCCAGTTAGAAACCAAAAATATGACTGGGACAAAACTGCCACGTGGGACAAAACTGCCACGTAAGACAAACTTCATGAATTGTATAAGAGATTTTTGCTTGGTTTAAATTATGATTTTTGCCAATTAGAGTAAAGGAAGTAATACAATCCATATCAAAGTGTGTTTTCTTAATAAATAGTCATAACCCGTGCCCGGAGGGCACGGAGGCAGTCGTCGCCCGGGCGCAAATGCGGAGAGTAGTGGTCGCAAAAGTGCAAAAAGCATGGGTGCGTGTGAGAGAGGAGGGTCGGGGAAAAAAGGAGGAAAAGCAAGGACTAAAACACAAAAAAAACTAAAAACCCATCCCAAACAACCCAACCCCCGCCCACGTGGCGTCCCAGTCAGAAACCAAAAATATGACCGGGACAAAACTGCCACGTAAGACAAACTTCATGAATTGTATAAGAGATGTTTGCTTGGTTTAAATTATGATTTTTGCCAATTAGAGTAAAGGAAGTAATACAATCCATATCAAAGTGTGTTTTCTTAGTAAATTGAGACGGGGAATGGGTGTATTCTCTCTCTCTCTCTCTCTCTCTCTCTCTCTCTCTCTCTGTGTGTGTGTGTGTGTGTGTGTGTGTGTGTGTGTGTGTGTGTGTGTGTGTGTGTGTGTGTGTGCACGCGTGCGTGCACACATACTTGTGCGTGTGCGTACGGGCGCGTGTGGGTGGGTATCGATGGATGTGGATGTGGGCTATATGATA
>JAULAV010008718.1:0-15435 GCA_030789695.1 Scilla litardierei
ACTTACTAGGCAACACTTTACTATGCTACAACTTCCAAGGCTGATTACACAACTTACTAGGCAACACTTTACTAGGCTACAACTTCCTAGGCTGATTACATAACTTACTAGGCAACACTTTACTAGGCTATAACTTACTAGGCTACAATTTCCTAGGGTACAACATACTTGGCTACAACTTTCTAGACATTGAATGCTAAAAAAGTAAATGCTAGAGTGGATTTCCAAGGCCAAAGTCTTCAAAATTCGTCCAAACTCTTCAGCTCCCCCTTAATTTGAAATCTGAATCTTTTTTTTTGGATAAGGTATGTATTATAACCAAAAAACCAATATAAACAAGCACAAGAGCATACCCTTGAAAATAAAGTTAGGGACAAACCCCTAACAATAATAGAAAGCTAGACATCTGGTACAAATATTATTAGTGCCTTATACAGTAAACCACAACTGAAAAAACCAAAACTAATCAAAAACACTATCAGAAAATCCCCAGGAGCATTGGAGCCCTTTATTCTCCATGGAAGCAACCACCCCTTCTAAGGAATCAACATGAGTACATACTGAGAATTTGACATACTCAACCAGCTGGGACATGCATCGAGGTGTCTCATCATGCAAGCGAGAATTACGCTCCCTCCAAATAGCATAAACTGTTGCTGCTAGCATAAGACGCACAATCATACCACGACGAGATGTGTGACTAAATCCTCATATCCAAGAAATAGTCTCAGACAAAATCTGAATCTTCATTTGAGTTTAGATGCCAAAATAATCACTTTCCATCATAGTTGACTCATTAAGAAAGCCAATTAAGCAAAACTTGGCCCAAAACAGCTTGAGGACCAACCTGAAATTGAGAGCTAAAGTTGGAGATCGAAATTTCTTTGATGTCACTTGCTAACATCATCAGATTAGTCATGCTTGCTCCTGCATCACAGGGTTATTTTCTAAATTTTCTGGAATGACAACCTTCATCCATTAGAGTGAGCTAGGGCAGCCAGAAACCGAAAAAGGTTTCAAACTTGCTCTTTTGGGCAAACGTTGTATAATTCCAATTGCAATTTTGTGGGAATAGAGGAAACCCCATCCTCTCTGCATTGAAACAATATTTACTCTCCCACGAAATTCGTGCGAATCCCAAAAATCAGAGATGGGTGCAATTGCTTGTTTTTTGAAGGTAGAGTAAATTATTGTAGTTTTTCATTAGAAAAAAATGGTGACATACTATCCGAAGCTCAGGAATGAATATTTCGATAGTTTGAGGCCTAGAATGACATCTTTCATCCATTAGAGTGAGCTAGGGCAGCTAGAAACTGAAAAATGCATCAAACCGGCTATTTTGGGAAAACGTTCGATAATTCAAATTCAAATTTTGTGGGAATAGATGAAACAACCTCCTCTCTGCATTGAAACAATGTTTACGCTCCATTAGCCGTTATATTCCTCCAAAACTCCCTCGAAATTCGTGCGAGTCCCAGAAATCAGAGATGGGTGCCATTGATTGTGTTTTGATTGCCAGAGAAAATTCTTGTAGTTTTGTTGTAGAAATGATGGTGACACACTATCTGAAGCTTAGTAAGGAAGATTTCCATCGTTTGAGGCCTAGAATGCCCGTCTTCATCCATTAGAGTGAGCTAGGGCATCAAGAAACCAAAAAATGCTTTAAACCTGTTCTTTTGGGCAAACATTGTGTAATTCCAATTGAAATTTCGTGGGAAATGAGGAAACAACCACCTCTCTGCATTGAAATAACATTTACTCTCCATTTGACCTTATATTCCTCCAAAACTCCCACAAAATTTGTACGAGTCCCAGAAATCAAAGATGGGTGCAATTGCTTGTTTTTTGAAAGCAAGAGTAAATTCTTGTACTTTTTTGTAGAAAATGATGGTGATGCACAATCCGACGATTAGGAACGAATATTTCGATCGTTTGAGGCCTACAATGCACTCCTTCATCCATTAGAGTGAGCTAAGGTAGCCAGAAACCGAAAAACGCTTCAAACTTGTTCTTTTCGGTAAACGTTGTGTAATTACAATTGAAATTTCGTGAAAATAAAGGAAACAACATCCTCTCCACATTAAAACAACTTTTACCCTCAAATTGTCCTTATAATCCTCCAAAACTCCTACGAAATCTGTGTGAGTCCTAGAAATCAGAGACGGGTGCAATTGCTTGTGTTTTGAATGCAAGAGTAAATTCTTGTAGTTTTCATATAGAAATCGATGGTGACGCACTATCCGAAGTTCCAGAACGAAGATTTCGATTGTTTGAGACCAAGAATGCACTCATTCATCCATTAGTGAGCTAGGACAGTCAGTAACCGAAAAATGCTTCAAACATGCTATTTTGGGTTAGGTAATTCCAATTGAAATTTCGTGGAATTAGAGGAAATAACCTCCACTCCGCATTGAAACAACGTTTACTCTTCATTTGTCCTTATATTACTTCAAACACAAACGAAATCCATGCGAGTCCCAGAAATCAGAGACGTGTGCAATTGCTTGTGTAATGCAAGAGTAAATTCTTGTAGTTTCCTGTACAAATTGATGGTGACGTACTATCCGAAGCTCAGTAACAAAGATTTCGATCTAGAATGGCATCCTTCCTCCTTTAGAGTGAGCAAGGACAGTCAAAAACCGAAAAATTCTTCAAACTTGCTATTTCGGGTAAACGTTCAGTAATTCCAACTGAAATTTCGCCGGAATAGAGGAAATAACCTCTTATCCACATTGAAACAACGTTTACTCTCCATTTGTTCTTATATTCCTCCAAAACTCCCACGAAATCGGTGCGAGTCCCAGAAATCAGAGACGTGTGTAATTGCTTGTTTTTTTGAATGCAAGAGCAAATTCTTGTAGTTTTGCAGCAGAAATGATGATGACGCACTAAACGAAGTTCAGTAATGATGATTTCATTCGTTTGAGGCCTACAATGCCATCCTTCATCTATTAGAGTGAGCTCAATTGGTTGACACGGAAAACACGCAAAGGCACGCCTTCCACTCCCAAGCGTATGAGCGTCAATGCAATATAAAAATAACCGGTGAGTACCGGGTCGGATCGCAGGGACAAGTCGTTCTATATTCATAAAATTGATCGATAAAGAAAGATAAAGCGTGTTACAACTAACTCGCTAACGGTGGATGAGTGTGGGAAAAAGTGTAGTGAAACTAAAATCCTACCCTAAATGGGGAGGGCTAGAGAACCAAAAGTGGAGTTAGGATAGGTAGGAGAGGAGCATGGGTTGCGGGTTCACTAATGATGGAGTTAATCGAGCCCAAATCTCCCACATATAACTCAATTGATTAACCGGCTAAGGAAACTCAATCAGAATATTTAGCTTTCATGAACACGAAAATTTGCAATAAGCATGGATGCATCATATAGCACTAATCAATATACGAACATGGATTTTTCTCAAATTGCCCTCTCGGGACTTAGCCAATAAAATTGTGCCCTAATTACACATCTAAGATTAACAATATAATAGGCAAGAGGAAATTAGGGCTAGAATTAACAACCAATCTCAATGAGTCACAACCCAAGCAAATTAACACTACCCAATCATACTAAACAAGATGATATTCATAAACAAATTCATCAAAGTTCAATACAAAGAGAGATATCAAATTACAAAGAGGAAGAGGAAAAATTTCACCCAAGATCTCCCCAAATGAGCATTCCATCTACCAATTTTCTCCTCCACCAAGCTTCTCCAACATCCAATGGCCTCCAAGCCTAACAGTAGCTATTTGGGGGAAGAAGACCCCCAAAGAACCCAAAAAAAACAAAGAAACAGCAGCTCAAATAGCCAAACAGCCGATGGCTGCTTCAAAATAACGCACAGGCCGCTAGAAGGCCCAAAAAAACCGGGTGCGGGTCAGGCGCGCCCGTGCCCGACCTGCGAGCGCCAGTTCCGCCCACTGGGGGCACGGGCACGCGCCGAGCGCGTGCCCGCTCCCAGCAAGCTGCGGGCCGGCCTCGGCCCGCAAAAAAAACCATTGCGTTTTTTTAAACTTTCACAACGGCCCGCTGGCTGAGCGGCCGTCGGCCTGCAGGCCTTTTTATATTTTTTTATTTTTTATTTTCTTTTTCAAAATTCCAGAATCCCTTTTAATGCTTCTCCTACTCCAATTAAATATCCAAAAATACCTAAAAATTCCAGAAAAATCCCAGAAAATTCTGGAAAATTTCCAAGACTCTCAGGAGTACCTGAGAAATAGGAGAAGTGAAAATTATTCCATATGATGTGAAAATGAATATAATGACTTAGAGATTTTTATTAAATGATATGATTAACCTAAGTTTTGCTTATCTTATTTTTCAGTTGAAGATGACAAAATCCAGGTTCCATCAGACATTTTTGCGGATTTTTTTGGAGCTCTAGCCGTTTTTCTACATAACCTGGAAGATACGAATAGTTTTATTAAATGATATGGTTTTTTGGCCTAATTTTGTTTTCTCTTTTTTTAAGTTGAAAATTCCGATATCCCATTTCCAACTGACATTTTGCCGATTTTTCTGAGCTCAATGCTATTTTCTGCATTTTATGGATGATATGAATCTTTTTATTAAATGATATCATTTTTGGCATAATTTTGTCTTCTCTTATTTTTTTAGTTGAAAATGGCGATCTTACTGTTCCAACTGACATTTTACCAATTTTTCTAAGATATGGGCTATTTTCTGTATTTTCTAAAAGATAAAGATCGTTTTATTAAATGATATAACTTTTTGGTTTAATTGTGTCTTCTCTTATTTTTTTTCGTTGAAGATATTGATCTCTCGGTTCCAACAGATATTTTTACGAATTTTTATAAACTCTGGGCTATTTTCTACATTTTCTGTAAAATATGAATCTTTATATTAAATGATATGATTTTTATATCATAATTTTGTCTTCTCTTATTTTTACAGTTGAACATGGCAATCTTCCAGTTCCAACGGACATTTTTGTGGATTTTTTTGAGCTTGGTGTTATTTTCTAATTTTTATGGAAGATATGGGTCTATATATTAAATGATATGATTTTTAGGTTCTAAATTTGTCTTCTCTTTTTTTGTTCAAGATGGCGATCTCTCGGTTCCAATGGACAATTGTTCGGATTTTTCTGAGCTCGGTGCAATTTTTTAAATTTTATTGAAGATATAAATCATTTTATGAAATGATATGTTTATTATCATCTAAGTTTATCTTCTCTTAGTTTTCAATTAAAGATGGTGTCTCCCAGTTCAAATGGAAATTTTTGCGAATTTTTATGAGATTGGGGCAATTTTCTTCATTTTCTGGAAGATATGTATAATTCTATTAAATGATATGGTTTTTGGCCTATTTTGTCTTCTCTTATTTTTTTCGTTGAAGATGGCGATCTCTTTGATCCAACAGACATTTTTACGGATTTTTTGAGATTTGTGCTATTTTCTACATTTTCTGTAGGATACGGATCTTTATAAATGATATGATTTTTATAGCCTAATTTTGTCATCATTTATTTTTCATCTGAGGATGGAGATCTCCTGGTTCCAACAGACATTTTTGCAGATTTTCTGAGCTCGAGTCTATTTTCTACATTTTTTGAAAGATATGTATTTTTTATTAAATGAAATGATTTTTTCGCCAAATTTTGTCTTCTCTTCTTTTTTCGGTTGAAGAAGGTGATCTTCCGATTCCAACGGGCTTCTTTGCATATTTTTCTTAGCTCGGGGCTATTTTCTACATTTTCTGTAAGATATGGATTGTTAGATTAAATGATATGATTTTTATGGACTAATTTTGTCTTCTCTTAGTTTTCAGTTGAATGTGCCGATCTCCTGGTTCCAACGAACATTTTGCTCACTTCTCAAAGCTCCGAACTATTTTCTACATTTTCTGGAAGATATGGATCTTTTTATTTAATGATCTGATTTTTGTCTTATATTGTATTTCCTTTTTTAGTTGAAGATGACAATCTCCAAGTTCCAACAGACTTTATTGCGGATTTTACTGGGCTCGGCGCTATTTTTTACATTTTCTGTAAGATATGGTTCTTTATATTAAATGATATGATTTTTAAATCACAATTTTGTCTTCTCTTACTTTTCAGTTGTAGATGACGATCTCACTGTTCTATCAGATTTTTGCAAATTTTTCTGAGCTCGGGAATATTTTCTACGTTATTGGAAGATTAGTATATACCTGTGCCCAAAGGGCATGGTTCATTTAAAGTTTTCCCCCTCAAAATATTAGATCCCCTAAATTAAAACGAATAACAATAAATAAACTATAATAATTGTTATTTTGTTATCCCAAAAAATTTAAGTCCCCCAAAATGTAGTTCTTTATTTCTCACAAAAATTTTAGATCCCTCCAAATTTAGTTTCATCAAGATTTAAACTCAATTGAAAATTTAGATCCCTCATAACCATTGACTCCTTAAAATTAAATCCTAACTGCCTTTCTACCCACCTCTTTGTCATAGTCACCAAACACATTCAAAAACATCCCACATTTGTTAACATCAAATGTTCTAAATGTCTCCTCTTAAGCAATCTCTGATACATTTATATTAACACCAAATGTTCTAAATGTCTTCTTTAAATTGAGCTTAATACATTCCAAAATACACAAAAGAGAGAAACCCAAAAAGTTCATATTTAATATCCACACATTAAAAGTAAAGAGAGGAATTATTCAAATAATTCAAACAATTCATTCCAAAATACCATGCTTTAATTTTATTTTGGTGGATAATAAAAATTAAGAGGCTCGCGCACATGTCATTCAATTTTGGATTATTAATCTGTAATTGAACTGATCTCATTTACACAATGCACATTTCAGAGTTCATGATATCTCTTAACAATAGTTATCCAGACCAGTTTGATAGTGTTGGCAATTGAAAGTAGCCTCAATATGCTTTTTTAATTTTGTTGTTTGTGTGTCGATTGGGGGTGTGGTTGTTTTTGTTGTTATTTGGGGGGTTCAATGTCATTAGATGACCCCAGAATCAACTTGCAAGACATGGGGATACTGCTTGACCCCTTCGATGTATAATGTATTGGTTGTGCAAGCTGAGCTTCAACCATGAGCATTTGATAGAAAAGCTTCCATGGCGCATATGCATGTTAGGATATTGCGGATGTTTTAGTAATTGCGGCCTATTAATTTGTAATAGAGCCTTAGTTGGCATGCACATTATGAAGTGAATATGGGCATGCTTAATGAATTCCAGGATCACTCATCACCATTTTCATCTTCTCACCACAACTATATCTTATCTAAGGTGTACACTCAAAACTCCCAATATGATGTACCATAAAATGCTATATTTTATAATGTCCATATAAGAAAAAATCCACAACATATTTATGCAATCTAAAACAAAATAACACATTAAACCGTTTAATCAATTAAAAGTAGTAATAAACACATATTTACAATAGTTAGCTAGGAATCAGAAAGTAACACTTAACACTTAACCTATTTAGCATCCAGATAATGCTGCCACATGCCCCTACATATTCAATTGCTCCATCATTGCATTAATCTGCTTTCATAATGGAAAAAATATGATACTTTATAACAGATCCGATGTAACAAACTACATCAATTGAGTCAGTTACAGAGCACACATAACAAATAGTTTGCACTTCGCACTTGGATACAATATTCATTAATGCATAAATATATAGTTGATTACTGCAAGTTACGGAACATGCTGAATCAATACAAATCAACAAATTATAGCAATTGAGTCAGTTAAAAAATAACTATTCTTCACCATCATTGTTTTGCAACATTAAGCTATAGCTTATATAAGTGTTGTGATCTTATTTGTGAATGTTTCATAGTCAACATTCGGTTATAGGAAACACAGAACTGCCAAATATATGTGAGAAATATCTTTTTTGTCAATACCAAGAAAATATTCATTCCAAATTTCGCTTATATCTCGAATGTGTTCATACATGTACTAACTCTTTGTGCCCGCATCATCGAAAGATGCATTGTTATCATCAGTTATCACATAATTCGCACACTTTTTAGTGGGACATTGAAGTTCATATACATGAAGGAAAGCTGAAAAGAAAATTAAGTAGATATTCATGCAGCAATGACACAGTATCAACCAAGAAATTGAAATGCATTAGGAACCTTTGTGACCAGTAATCAAGAATTCTGGTTGATTTTGGTGAAAAATTGCAATATCACAAATAATTCAAGGATTCTAATTGCCTAGTATTCACCAGATACATAGCCAAATAGTTAAAAATTACCACTCAACTAACAAACATGTGTAGCCAACTTATGAATCCCAATATAAGTTGCAAAATGAAGAAATAATAAACAGATCCCATGAAAGATAATGATAGTTCATTCAACTTTTTGACCGATCAAGCAATAATTCAACTAAAACCCCGGAGGGTTATAAAACTCAAAACCGTAACCAAACCCGCTAGCAGGAGCGTAGATCAAGATACCGGAGGGTTATATAATCTCCATATATTAAGAGGTAATAGGATCATACTTGTTGTAAAAAAAATAGACCATCTTTAGCATAATGCACGTCACCTGCATATGTTGTTTGTAGACCCATCTCACTGCAGTCATAAACTAGAACAACAGTGAATCTGTACTAATGGTATGTAGATGGAGGATTACATGCTCCAGTTTCCCCAAGCTTTGAGTTTAACCAAAAGAATCTGAAATTTGCACTGCAATCATACAATGAGTACCCGCGCCAACAAACCATGTCAATAACGTAGTATTTTGATCAGGCTGCAAGTCACCACCTAAAAAAGTAAATATTAGCAGAAAATAGATTAAATTGATTGGTGCAAATGCTCAACCTCAAGTACATAACGACAACTTGTCATCAAGATTAAATATTACCTCATGAAATATGCAGTCCAGAATACAGTATGCAAGTGCTGGACTTGAGACGTCTTTCGTTCTGGCACCACAAGGCAATGAAGATGGAAAGCGATATAGAATAGATCCATTCCGAAGCCTACTAACTGTTGCGCAATTAGAAGAAACGACAAAGCACCTCTTCCCAGTAGGTCTTGGAGATACTTACCTATAGAATTTCCAGATTTAATAAACAATTATTCCTGGTACAAACAAAATACTTTCTGGGAAAATTTTAGTAGGTTGCAAAAAATGAATTTGCATATTTCATAAGGTAAGCAATATGTTTCCAAACACAAAAAATATTCATACCTCCAGAATGTGAATAACCATATCCACATTAGGGTATTTGTTTTGCAATGGCTCAGACTCCCTTGCTTCAGGCTCATATACATGTACCAATATGGCTGCAACGGTTGCCATCAAACATTAGCTTACCCCCTAGATGCCTTTCCATCATGTAGGACATGTTATAAAGGGAAATCATCATCTGTATGGAGCAATGGTTCATCAGCATCAGCCAACAGTGGAAATAATAAATTAGACATGGAAATAATAATTATATCTGTGCACAAATTTAAGTTATTATCCAATTTTGATTTACTCTATCTTTAAATTATTATTTCCATGTCAAATTACTCAGACATTAGACATTAGCATTAGAAATTTTATTATTATTATGTTGGATGTTCAATAGAATTTACATAATTCTGGAAGTAAACATGGCTAATATTCTGGAAGTAAATTTCTATGGATACTACTTTCAGACATCTCAGCAAATTCTATTGGTACTACTTTCAGACAAATTCCAGAATTCTGGAAGTAAATTATGTCAAGATAGAGTAAATTCTGAAAGTATCCATAGACAAATTTCAGACATCTCAGCATTCCAGAATTCATAGTATGCATATTATCCATACTGAAATTTTAGCATTTGTTTATGGAAGTAAAATTTCAGAATTTGGATATGGATATGGATACTTTCAGAATTTGTCTATGGAAATTCATAGTATCCATAGTATCCATACTGAAATTCTGAAACTATCCATATCCATAGTATCCACCATCTATTTGTTGACTTTGCATCTTCATGTGCTCTCTTCTTTCAAAGCAATAAGGAAGTTAAAAGTAAAAATCTGTAAACAAAAAAAAGTTAACATATTTTGTTAGCGATATGGAACTTAAAAGCAAAAATCTGTAAACAAATCTGGAAGTTGATACATAATTTAACATTTTTTGGTAATTTATTGTTAACAAAATATGTCAACTTTTTTTTGCTACAACCCAGTTTAAAAATCTAACAGCAAGTTTAAAAATCTAACACTAACCTATAACAAAGATCAACAGACAACATAACCTTGTCAATATTCAAGGAATGATACAGAAACTGAACAAAATCCCTGGTTGATTCCTTATGTCCCATATATAGATTGTCAGTATATGATACAGAAACTGAACAAAATCACTGGCTGCTCTGGAATAAACCCCGAGAATCCACTCTCGATGTCTCCCCTGCTCCAATGGAACACAAAGTTCATGATTGTAGGCCACAAAATCTTCAAACTCTACAAAAACAAACAAAATTCATTCAAAAGGTCTATCTTTTAGAGACCCTAGAATCAGAAAATGAGGGAAACTGTAGAGATGAAGAGCCTATGTGATTCACAGAAGAAGCTCCATGATTTGTTGAAGCATGAGTTGGTGCAACTCTGTCAAAACTTTAAATTTCCCAGTGTGCATTCATACTTAACTCCAGTTTCTTCTCAACCGTGTTAAATATTACTTACATCACATATAAGTGCATGCTCAAACTTCGAAGTTACAAACGAAGGCTTTAAGGGCTCAACCAGGAGTATTATCAATTAAATTTATAAACGTAGGCTTTAAGGGCTCATCCATATTCAGAATGAATCAACTAACATTTTAGGAATATTTTTATCTACATAATCTGATAAGAATGTAATTATGCACTAACTCCCTACAAAAAATAATCCATATTACCAGTAATCCTAAGTACTCAACTCATCAGATCAAAACCCCAAAAGAAAAGAAAAAGATCGAATCTCCAAGATTTAGAACAAAACGTCCATTTCAAATTTGTCACCATAGACAACAAATTGAACTCAACATAGAAGAGATCACACATAAAAGAGTAGCTCTTACCCATCAAAGATCGCCTCTTGGCATTTGAGAGGAATTGGGTGGAGTGATCCAGAGCCAGCTTCAAATGGGTCAAGGTGTTTGGGGATGAGTTTCTACCCCCAGACTTTTGTTTTCCACCGCAAATTTGAAATGGTCTGAGGTGTTTAATTCCATGCTAAAACCTGAACAAAATTTTACATAATAAAAATTAGATCTTTAAGAATCAAGAATACTAATTTGAGAGAAAAAGAAGCAAGATTTGACCCCAACACTCTCCAATACGTTGACAATATCGTAGATCCATCGCCTCTCGACCCCAAGTATCATCACGGCATCGTCCAAACCCACCAATTACGCATCACAAAACTGCCAAAAGATTCACGAAACCAGATAAAAAATCTGAAATTTTGCACATCCATATCAAAATGCGATCAAACTGGGAAACCGAGATCCATACTTTGTGAAAAGGAGGCTCGGCGATTTTTGCTACATGTTGTATGCGTGATGCATCGATCCTCATGCTTCCAAGAACATCGAAGAAGAAGAAGACATCTTCTTTCCATAATTTTATATCTCCCTCGCTCTCTGAACCAAAAATTTGACGAAAACTGAAATTGAAGAAAAAATCTTTGAGCAAAGCGGGCAGAGAGGCCAAGAATAATTCAGGAAGAAAAACACCTACCTCTGTTACTCTACTCTATTACATTCCTATCTGTCCACTGGTAGGATGAATGTATCTGAATGCTTGTAGGGGCTATTGATGTCTTTAATTTAGCCAACATCCATTCACAAACTTTTAGGTTCTGCTTAAACCTGTACCGATGAGAATTTTTGTGTTGGCTAAATTTCCATGTTGTGCTAAGGTGGTGACCTCCAACATCCATTCACAAACTTTTAAACCCTTTTGAATTTTGTTTCTTAAACATGTACACTACTCTTAAATCATGTGTTTATTAAGCCTAATAAAAAATTCAAGAGTTTAAGAAACATGTCTATTTGCCAGCAAACTAAGTACTTTTGGGCACTACTAATAGTTTAAGATTAAATTCACAGAATGACTACTCTTAAATCCTGTGTTTGATTTTTGGTTTCTCAAACCTTTCACAGAATAAATTCTAGTCATTGATTTTGGTTTATTAAACCTTTTGATATTGCACAAAAGTTTAAGAGAATCATAAATTTTATAGAATTGGATTATAACCCATGCACAAATTATCAATAAATGCATATTAAGAATCAAAAAGATTTAAGAGAAAAATAAGAACTCAAAAGAAAAGGGCCACTTTTTTCAAAAAATAAAAACTGAATTCTCTTTACCAAGTCCCATAAATTCTCTTTACCAAGTAGCGAGATGGCTGTAGAAATTTTTGCCCTTGGTTCTAACAAAGTCCACGATGGAAGCCCATCAAAAAAACCAGTGGTAATATACATCAGCTGTAACTGATGGCCTCGAAAATATGGCAGAATATATCTAAAACATTAAAAAATAATTAGGCTTGTTTTAAGATGTTAAATAAACACCATTAGACGCATTTCTATCTGATATACATCCTTAATTGAATTTCTTTGTAGTATACCTAAAAATTATTAAAAATCATGGTGATTCTCTAATCACGACCAGAGAAATTCCTCTCGGGTGGCAAAGATCAAGATGGCTAGCATTCAGGTCCAGCTTAAATTTAGCCAACACAAAAATCAAAATTATGGCACGGAATTGACCAGAAGTTTGTAGTTTGAAGCTGGTAAGCAGAAGAAATCATGGATCTGAGCTCAACATACAATTTTTATGATAGAACCGCGAGAACCAAGTCCTAATTCCAACAGATCTCATTTTGAAAATGATAGAAAAGAGAAAAGGGACTACAATACCGATGAGAATGAGGCGCTTATCGGGTTTGGACTGGCAGTAGATCCATCGACGGCACGTCACCCTTCCTCTCCCGTACGATGGCAGCAGATCGATTAGCGGCCAACTCCCCACATCCTGCACTCACACAAACTCTATTCACCAAAGAAAACACAAAAATCTCAAATAAAAAAATAAATGTAACCAAGAACCTGAGTGGCTTTAATGACCGCACCCTGAGCGAGGAACAGGTCGAGATTGAAGGGAAATATCTACTGTGGGTTGCGGCAGGGGCCTGTGGGTGCTCGGGGTGGCCGTGGGGCTGAGGGGAAGTGGGGTGGCTGCGCAGGGGGCCGCGGTGCAGGGGGTCGGACTCACGTCAAGGGATAGGGGGGTTCGGGTGAGTGAGAAAGAGAGAAGAGAGAGTGCAAGAGAACCAAAACTTCCCCTCAAAGGCTGAGGTTTTTTTTGGAGATAAAATTGTATTTTAAATTTTGGTTCCCCCAAAACACTTTTCTTGCCCCCAAAATTTAATTCCCTCCAAAATTTTGTTTCAAAATTAAAATTTCAAACCTCATATCATATAGTTTCCCCCCAAACTCAATTTCTCTTCTTCCAATTTCTTGTATCCAATTTCTCTTGTCTTAACCAAAGTCTATCATCCAAAATGTATTAATCAACCATGGCTTTACCCAATTTCTCATCTCTTAACCAAAATCTCTTATCCAACTCTGATCCAATAACCCATGATAACATCCCTGTTTTATAGAATAGATGTGGATGTTTTATTAAATCATATGATTTTTATAACTTAAGTTTCTCTTCTCGTATTTTTTTCAGTTGAAGATGGCGATCTCCCGGTTCCAACAGATATTTTTGCTAATTTTTCTAAGCTCGGGGCTATTTCCTCAATTTTCTGAAAGATAATGATCTTTTTATTAAATGATAGGATTTTTGGCATAATTTTCTATTCTCTTATTTTTCAGTTGACGATGGCGATCTCCTGGTTCCAACAAACATTTTTACACATTTTCCCTGAGCGCGGGACTATTTTCTGCATTTTCTGAAAGATATGTATCTTTTGAATTGAAATATATTATTTTTATAGCCTAATTTTATCTCCTCTTATTTCTCAACTGAAGATGGCGACCTCCCGGTTCTGACAGACATTTTTGCAGATTTTTCTAAGATCGAGTGTATTTTTACATTTTCTATAGGATATGGATCTTTTTATTAAATGATATGATTTTTATAGCCAAATTTTGTTTTCTCTTTTTTCAGTTGAAGATGGCGATCTGCCCATACCAACAGACGTTTTTTCGGTTGTTTCTGACCTGGAGCCTATTTCTACTTCTTTTTATTAAATAATTCGATTTTTGGCTTAATTTTATTTACTATTATTTTTCAGCTGAGTATGGCAATCATTCAGTTCCAACAGACATTTTTGCAGATCTTTCTTAGCTTGGGGCTATTTTCGTTATTTTATAGAAGATATGTATCTTTTTATTAAATGATATGATTTTTCTAGCCTAATTTTGTCTTCTCTTATTTTTCACTTGAAGATGGCAGTCTCCCAGTTCCAACAGAATTTTTGCAAATTTTTCTGACCTCGAGGCTATTTTCTGTAGTTTATGAAAGATATCGATCATTTTATTAAATGATATGATTTTTGGCTTAATTTTATCTCCTCTTATATTTTTGTTGTTGATGATAGCGAGATCCCAGTTCCAATGGATATTTTTGCGGATTTTTCTGAGATCTGGGCTATTTTCTATATTATCTGGAAGATATCGACCATCTTATTAAATGATAAGATTTTTGGCTGAATTTTGTCTTTTTCGTTAAATTTAGCGATCTTCCGGTTCCGACAGATATTTTTGCGCACTTTTCCGAGCTCGTGGATATTTTCTACATTTTAGGGAAAATAGGAATCTTTATATTAAATGATATAATTTTTATTGCAAAATTTTGTCTTCTCTTATTTTTAAGTTGAATATAGCGATCTCCTTGTTCCAACGAACATTTTTTCAGATTTTATGAGGTCAGTGCTATTTTCTTAATTTTACGGAAGATATGGATCTTTTTATTAAATGATATGATTTTTATTTCTTAAGTTTGTCTTCAACTATTTTAATTTAAAGATGGCAATCGCCCGGTTTCGACGGATATTTTTGCGGAATTTTGTGAGCTCAAGGTTATTGTATATATTTAATGGAACATATGGATCTTTTTATTAAATGATACGAATTTTATAGCATATGTTTGTCTTCTCTTATTTTTAACTTGAAGATGACGGTTTCCCAGTTCCAAGGGAAATTTTTGCGGATCTTTTTGACCTCGGGGCTATTTTCTGTATTTTCAGAAAGATAATGATTGTTTTAAATAAATGCTACAATTTTTTGTCTAATTTTTTTTCTCTTAGATTTTTCTTGATGATGGCGATCTCTCGGTTCCCACAGATATTTTTGAGTATTTTTCTGATCTCTGGGATATTTTTTGTATGATATGGAAGATATCGATCGTTTTATAAATGATATGATATTTTGGCTGAATTTT